>JAGDQP010000243.1:16600-32332 GCA_022664845.1 Lepisma saccharinum
TGGTATAGAGAAAGTGGTACTTATAAGTAAGTTATTTCACCATCCGTTCTTCAGCTGATATTCTTGAAGCAATGCTAGTTTCGAACCATATTGAGATGAAAAGAAATTTAGCTTGCGGTTTGATGGACTAAATTCGAAATTCATGATCACAAAATTAGCAGCGTTACCGCCAGGATTTTCAGTTTGGGGCGCTATAAAGTCAAAATTGACAATCTGTAATTGGAGTTTTGCACGGTTTCTATCGATTTTACATCGTAAAAAAATTAAAGTTGGGGGATGTTGTCGAGAATTTGGGGGGTATCACCCCAACAGGGAAAATCTGGCGGAATCACTGCAAAATTAGTAATGTAGTTAGTTACACCGGTCATAGTGAACGCTCGCAAATATTATATACTTCACAATTTGACAATTAGCATCCGAAGACCTGTTTTAATTTGAATTTGAATTTAATAATATAAAGGTCTTTAGTCAACTTTGGCTCAGGCCGGATGGATGATGCTCGGATAAACTGTTGGAATGAAGAAAGTGGAAGGAAACGGGAGAACCCCGAGAAAACCCACGCAAACGGTGTTTGTCCACCACAAAGCCCACAGGACATGAGCAGGGTTCTATCATACAACCCCTAGCACCAGAGGAGAGCGCTCTACCAATTGAGCCAGCCACGGTCACAGAGAAGGAACATTGGTATATATAGGCAACTTTTGTATATGTTTGCAACAGCAAATTGGAGGCTACTATTGGAACTGCCCTCGTAGTTATGTTCAGCGGATATTGGATACGTTATTTATTCTTTTAGCTTACTCAGACCCATTGGCTCGCATCTTTAAGAGGAAGAGGGACTTGGCTACTGCAGCCTACAAAATAAGCGTTCAATTTATCATGGATTTCAAACATTTATATGAATATCATGGTTTTATGTGCTTACTTCAAAAAAAATAATGACTTAATAGCTCCTTAAACACAATACATTGCATAGTAAAAGTAAATAACTGAGGGTTCCACGACGTATTTTTTCTTAAAAAAAAATGATATTTTAGTAGCCCATGTAACAACATCCTTATGGAATTGTCCATTATAATAATCCTTATTTCTCAACAAAAAATAGCACGGATGGTTTTCACTTAAGTACCTTCATAATTCCACAAAATATGTTGAAGGGGCTATGAGTCATTTTTGGAAGGAACCACATAAAACTACTATATTCCTAGAAATGTGTGAAAATCCATGTTAAATTAGACGTTTATTTTGCAGCCCGCCGTTGCCAATTCCCTCTCCCTCTTAATAGTCAAAACCAACTCCCTCTCCCCCTTAATATTCAAAGCCTACAGTCATCCATAAATCAATTTTTGGTTTACCAAATCTATGTTTAAAGTTAATGGGATCCAAATTATTTAATGAAAAGCTTTTAACATCCCTTGGTCAATGACGTCATCTGAGTAGTCAATGACATCATCAATAACTTTAACAGTATAAAATGTAGGTTCTATTGTGGAACTAGTTGCAATTGTGTTCCCTAACTTGCTTATTTTTATTCAGTTTCATTAATGTTACGTCAATGAAATTAGTAGTGAGTAGCAAAACGCCTATTTGCTCACCACGATCTTGTACAATGAAATTTCCCTGATCATATTACCTGCTGGTCTGATTCATAACGGCAATATTTCATCCCTTGTATTTTGTCAGGTGAAGATGTAAGGTAATGATCAACTGAAGAAGTACTAGCTTACTGTTATACATATTACTGTGATGACATCAAACATGAATATTTTATAATGCAATTCTCATTGTTTAAACTCGACCTATTATATAATCAATAGTGTTACCATATTGTAACAGAACTCACTATATTAATTTTACAAATTTTTGTACATATAGAGTCTAGTTCCCGGCTAGAGATATTGGTTTCCTCGCAGGTATCTCCTCTAGTCGCGGATAAGGGAATGCCTATCAGACATGGTGGATACCGGAAATATTCTGGGAGGGACCAAAACCAGTATTGCTACCACGCTGTTCATAGAGTGATCTATAAAGGCTAAGGGAAAATAATCCTGAAGAGAAATATCGTGAGGAAAGGAACCATCTTCACCATTACCACCCTGAGACTGAAGATGAATGACATCGGCCAGGCTTAGAGATGGACATAAGTCAGATTCTTGGTGTGTTTGCCTCTATTCTAAAGTCGTAGAGCTGACAACTCTACACCGCCGAACCATATCAAGAAACAGTAAAGATGGTTCTCTAAATCCTTATGAAGTAAGTATACGGAGAGAAACTAGTTCCTTCGTTCAGTTCTCCGTGCGGAGACTGCTTCAGGGGACTCCAAGAATAAGAACGTAAAACGTACGATCCTTATACCAAACGGGCCGCTCTTTAGGTTGTGGTACGGGAGACTGAGAAGTACGGGAAGGACATAATAATGATACAATAAGTGCGATGGGAGTCTCAAGATAGCATTTGACAGGATAAATAACTTTCTACTTCGAGAAAAGTCAGTCGCACAATTCTGGAACAGGATTCCTCATAAAAACTGTATTTTTGAAATCGATCTTTTGAATGGCAAAGGAATTATTGAAAAAAAAAAAAAAGAAAGAAATTAAGGTGGCATGGCTTGAATCTTCTGCATGTATTTGCCTACCCAGAAGAATACTTCAGAAGATCCCTATTATAGCATGGACGGATAATCTAACTCGTGATATTAAAGAAACTGTGTCGAAAACTATATCTACGCTGGAGGTTCTACTATATGAAAATTTTAGTATGTTTGTCCATTTCTACAGGGGAAGAAAAACGATACTTTTCAGCAATGAAGAAAATAATTCAATTATAAGGAAACCAGATAGACACTGACCGGATGACAGGACTTACATTATTTTCTGTCCACCCAATATTTAGAACAGACGTCGGTAAGGCTATGACCATAAGTGGAAAAAGATGAATCGTCCCTTCCACATGGCTAAATACTAAAATTTGTTTACGTACAATAAACAAAAACTAATATTGTCCTAACCTAAAGACAAATTCTACCTTGGTACCTTCTTCATACTCTAAACAAATCATAAACTTTATCGAACACATCTTCTTTTTAAAGAATTCCTGAGAAGTTACCATTAAGACAGTATTTACATTTATTAGATAAGGCGCGTTTGTAGTATTTCTTGTCAGTTTATTTTAATTTAAATCTAGCAGCTTCTACATTTACATTTTGATATTGATTAGAAAGGTTTTCCCAACAAGGAAATAAGTAATTTTATTGCTTTACTGGTTACGTGTTTTTAGCAATTCTTATGTCAAATTTGATTTTGCCTCAATTCAACTTAGTTATGGATTTTAGTCATCTTTAAATTTTTGAATTGAATTGAATTTTAAGGCCTTTAATCAACGTTTGGCTCAAGCCGGATTTTTGAAGATGGATGAAATAGTAGAATGAAAAAACAAAATGGGAGAAAATGGGAGTGCCCCGGGAAAACCCACGCACATGATTTTTGTCCACCACAAAGCCCACATAGCATGAGTAGGTATCCAACCGACGGCCTAAAGCCCCAGATGTAAGCGCTGTACCATTAAGTGACCGAGGCCCAGATATCCTTGACTTAGACCAAGAGAATATATTAACTGTTTACTTTTACTCTATAGAAAAAACACGTAATACATATTTTCATGAAAGTATTTCTTTCATTTTCAAAGACTACTTTCGCCATAAATTCTGTGATCTGAATTAGGTTATTGATTAATGATTCTTTGCCTCGAAGCATGAACTTATAGATATATTTTAGTGAGTTATATTTCACAACATATATACATCATCTAAATGAATATTTCACGTAATATTTTCATAGTGTACATTTGTAATTAGATAATTATTTTCTATGCAATCTAATGCATGTGTTATTAGATATGTGAGTTTTTTTAATATTTCTCGTGTTAGCACAAATCTAGGAGAAAATACACAAAAAATAATCTGTGCTCATTCATCTTTCTGTGGACACGTCTTGGAAAACTCATTTCATGTAACATCCCAATCCGTTGTACGTGTTATCAATAAATTATAAACCCATTATAATGCTGAATTTAGTTGTGTGGGAAATTACAACGCATATTGGATGTTTGATGCAATGAGGTTTTCTTCTTCAAGATGTGTCTACAGAAAGATGAATCAGCACAGATTTTTGTGTGTTCATTTCCCCCTAGATTTGTGCTAACACGAAAAATATTAAAAGCTCACATATCTATTTTTCATTATGTATCTTTTCAAAATACTATTAACTATTATTTATAACGTCAGAGTAGCATCATAATCATTAACAACTAAGACAATGGTCTTGTGCAAAGAAACAATCGAATTTTGTTGATCACTAGAGTGCAGGATTTTGGGCACCAAAAATTATAAATATTCTACATAGTTTTGTCGTTATATGTGTACATTATACGATTTGTTAAATTGTTTCTATATATATATGGAGGACGTAATCGTTCATTATAGATCTAAATAACAATGAATCCATAGGAAGAGCACAGGAAAAGAACGCGTTTTGTCCATTTTGGGGGCTAATTGAGATAATATGACCATGTGATTTCTCTTGGAAAGGACATTCTACCAAACTATAATGCATGAAGAATGTATGCGTTTTTTATCTACTGTACTTGATGTGTAGGTATAAGTTAATTCTGTACATTTAAATTGCTCTTCTATAAAATCAACAAAATTGAAAAAGTACGTTATTTTCCTGTCGTCGTCGTATATAAGACAACAGCAAAATCAATACGGTATGGTAATTTCAGCGCCTTGTTTCATTATAATATGCTAACGATACAGATGCTTGTATCTACTTCCAGGTAAAGAAACTAGTTTGGTTAATTGTAAGGAACATCTGTACATATGTTTGTAAAAATAAACCGACTTACTGACTCCTATGTTGAGTTTCAATAATAAATGGTTTTATCATATTATCGTGAAGTTATTCTGGCATTATATGATTTGTTTAGCAGTTTCTTTCTGTATGAAGAATATTGTACTGATTTCAATTGCTTTAGTTTCCTCTATCGGAAATATAACTAATTTTGATGAAGTAAATTCAGTGAGAATGTGGATTATAATGTGAACACAATAATGATGGTGTTGTACGATCATATTGACCTATAACAAACAGATTTGCAATAAAAATGATTCATGTTTGAATGTGCCATGTGCAATTACATTTGCAAGTAAGGCAATAGAACTTCCTGATTTGTTTTAAAATTTTATTTACAAACTTAAGGTACCTTAGCCTTAGATCGGGATGGGGTGAGACAGAGGATATTGGAAAGTAGACAGCCAGGGCCTAGCTAGTAGGTACCATTACGGAATTTGCCTGGAGTGACAGAGGAAACTCTTGGAAAACGTCAGTCAGGATTGGCGGTTGCTGGGAACGTTCCTAGGATCTGCCAAAGGTTAGATCAAGTCTCTACCAACTGACCTACGGTCGCTCGGTCAATAGAACTTCAGTTATCTACTAGTTTGGCTTAGTTTAGTAAATTCAACGGCGAATATGATTAAGAACATATTTACATATTGAGAGACATACCGAGCGACGTTATGGTGTCGTTATAGATGCCTTGAAGGGATTACGTATTGTTTCTACTATTCAGTTCTACGCTCATCGACATAATAATAATATAAATGATAAAGTTTAGAAACACAGGAAAAGCGCAGATACCTCCGCGATGATAACCAATGTTTACTCTGTTGACCTTTTTTGATTCCATCATAGAGTCCTTATAGTTGCAACAACCAAGCAGACCAGAAAAAAATCCATCGAATAATTTTGATGTAATTTATCATTCACCCCTGGAGAAAGAGGAACTTTTTGTACTTTTTCTCACAGTCTTTAAGGCGTTGTAAAGAGAAAACTGTTTTAATAAACTTTCATAATTTTGTCTTCTTACAGTGCATCGCAGAAGCAGAGAAAGACTAAGGGAAGCGTGTTTCTTCAGAGTTGCTTCCAATAAACCAAGATTTCGGATGTATTACGAATGGATTCAATGATAATCTTCTCCTATGTTGATCTAATTCTGGTTCCTCTTTTACTTCGAACAAGATGTAACGTTGAAGCTAACACTTTGGGTGAGTACGCATGTAATAATATTTATTTTATATATACTGTACATAAATTACAGGCGAAGATAAGAGATCTATAATTAGAGAGCTTCCTCGTGAAGGTTCAATGGGTGAACAACCATGTTCTCAATATTATCATAAGCTCGTATGGAAGATTAAGATATCGACGTCTCAGGATCATATGGTCGTATCTCCACAGAAGTTTAATAGAATATACGACGATATAAAGCTCAGGCGTCAATATGAAGAATCCAGCGATATTTTGGCGTCCCTATTTGGCCCAGATAATGATCCTTCTACTCCCTGGCTTCATATATTCATCATTTTTAATGCCATCGATCAGTCCAGTATCGCTTTTAGATAGAGGTCAATGCATGTGTTTAAGCAAAGAATACTTGAAACAAAGTGACCATTAGCCGAAAGTAGGTGAAACATCACTATGTAAGTCAAAGCAACTCCTCCAAAAAAATTACCACTGGACTTATATCCACAGCGAATTCGATACTAGAATCATTGTTGTACTTATTTAATAATTATATTGTAAGAAGAATATGTTTTAAACTATAGAACAAACTATCCAATATTCTTTAATAAAATTTTAATTGGTCATCGGCATTTTTCTGAAGCATTTATTCGGCAAGTCTTTCAGGTTTGCTCAGAAGATGAATATACGTGAGACAGAAATGTCTGACGGTTGAATTCGATCTTCGTACCTAATATTAAAAAAAAAAAAAAAAAAACTGACTTTCACTAAACCTAAGTTTACCATACGTCCGTATTTTACGGACAGTCCGTATTTTAAAGGCTTTGTCCGTGTTCGTGCCGAACTTTGCAGAAATTAAATAAATATCCATACTTTTCACTTCATCACTTGACCTAATTACGTATTTTAAATCCATATATTTTCACAAATACACTGCTCGATTAAAAATGCAACACCAAGAAGGAGAAAAGATAGCAGTCCTAAATTTGACAGCTAGATACTATAAGGTACAAGTAGCAAGTGATTAAATTTAGGGCTCTGAGCAATGCGTGACAGCGTGGCGACAGGGGAACAGAACTGCCGAAAGTCAGCAGCCTGTAGGCCCACCATGGGTGTTGAGAACGGCTACAACACTGCGAAGCATAGAGAGGATGAGCTCTTGGATGCCCTTCTGTGGTATGACAAGCCACGCGTCTACGACACAATGTCACATCTCATCAACTGTAGCTGGCGTGAGAGGTGTTGTGCAATCATGGAGTAGATGTGACCAATTGGCGAGAGAAAAGGTTAAAGGGACGGCAATGAAATAAGAAGAACATTGTGTTCAGCCAGAAAGGCTAGGACATCACGTGCTATATGCGGGTGCGCGTTATCATGCTGAAATATAGTCCTGGCAGAGCTTGCACTAAAGACACCTCAATAATATACAACACATTATCGGTATACCGTAGACGAGTCACATGTCCGTCAGTGCGTAGGAGAGACGAACGGGCACATAATCCAATGACACCCAACATCATAACACCCGGTACCGAACCGATATGGCGATGCAAATCGCAGACGTCGCCAGCCTACTGTCACGGTACTGGTAGATACGAATGTAGCCATCATGGTGCTGCAGAAAGAAGCGGGATTCGCCTTAAAAGATAATGTCCTGCCATTCAGCTCTCAATGCGCGACCATTGTCGTCACTCATACCTATGATGTGCAGTCAGCGGAAACCGCAGCAATGTGCGCCCCGCTCTGCAAGATGACGTAGAGCTGTTCATGGGGACTGTGGAACATCCGCCAGTGCGTACATCAGTGTTCGGGAGGTGGCTGTTCGATCCACGAGAACCATATGCACAAGGCGTCTGTCCTCGCACGTGGTATGGCTCGGTAGTTAAGATCCAGTATGTCATTGCATAATGTCTTGGTAGAGCAATTGAGTCCATATGCTCTGCACTGTGGATGCAGTCCGTCCAATACTAGCACCAAGATAAATCGCACTCGCGTTATCCCACAAATTTTCGCGATCAAAGCTAGAAACCAGCTGGCAGGGCTGCCGCATTCGAAGACGAGAAATAATTCGACCATATACACACACGTCACACCAACAGTTGTCTACCACTGCACTCTAGCTCTTGGGCCTGTTTCCAATTGCTGTTCCTAGATTGCGTACCCGTAGCCTCTGATGCGTCACGGAGCAGTCGTGCTATACAATTGTTTTTCTTTCCATACTCTACGTATTCTGCGAATTTTTCATTAATCAGATGTCTTCATCTTGGTGCTGCATTTTTAATGACGAGCAATGTACATATCACGCCATATATATATAACTTTTGCGTTGCACACAAATGCAAATTGTTCCTACAACATTAAATATCTACTAATTGTTATTGCCTAGCAATGTTCCTACAATGTTTCAGATCCTCTGACCTTCGCAACAGGGAAGATACAAATGTAAACAATTAGTAAACTATTAGTATTATTTCATGTTGGTGTCGCAAACAATTGTTAAGCAGACCTGTCAACCTAGAGAAGTTCCATCTATTAGCTGTGGATACTGTCATCTGATATCTAGCTGTTGAATTACATACTGCATGAGCAAAGAGAAAGTTGGAAAAACTTTGTTAAACGTATTCTTTGGTGTTTTCATGGCCTAAAAAATTAATAATAATATTAAAAATGCAAAACGAAAGAAATATTTAGAAAGACAAAGAAAACGTTAAAGTTGTTTGCAAAAACTAGCTACATTATAAAACATGAGATAGACGAGATTCTGACCACAACCTACGAGAAAGATATAATGTAAGCTTTTGATCTAAAGTACATAATATCATAACGCTATCAAAATTACTGAACCATATGATGGCCTACATTTTATGTCGTATTAGATCTGATGTACGCAAGCAGTGTGGTCTTATCTTTCTCGTAGCTTACAATATAACACGGATCTCCTGATCAGCAGTGTACCATTCTCTCCAACACACCAAGCTATCCATCGAAAGCGGTTGGTTTTACACAATCCTTAGCTATACTCACAATACGTACTAAAGTAGTGTGGTAGAAAGTGAGACACTAACAGATGGCGGTACGTACTACAGGGATTTATTACGATGCAGAAATAAACTCTCTATTTATGTGTAAGAAATTAGACACCAAATTTAAATATTGATTAATTTTTCAAACTATATGTCCTTTAATTATTTTCTCACGAAGAAAAACTCTTTAATAAAAGGTTATAAAGTTATTCGTACAGGTTCTTTTTTCTATAACATATTATTTATTAAAATGCACGCTTAGTTGTAAACATTTTATTTGTGATTTTACATTTTGGTCAGTTTTGGTTAGTTTTTGTATTGATTTAACCACAATTATATAATACTTGGTCCTTTTATTCAGTGACGGCGTGAGAAGGTGGGCTTGCAGTGCTCTCGTCCCGGAACTTACCTGCAGAAGAACTGTCCCGGTGGCCGAAACAAGTGAATAATCGCTTGCTAAGATTAATTAATGGGGTGCATCGATGGTGGTCGTTGACACAATAGCTATGGCGTTTCAGAACTATTACTTATTTGATTGACTGTAATGGCTGATAAGCATGACTACATAATATGAATCACCATTCTCATGGGGAACGAGAAGGAAGATATCGTTCCTTGTGCCCCAGATTGCCTTACGCCGCCACTGCTTATATTAGAATTAAGGGAAACACACTTAACTTAGTTCTGATTGATTTAAAAAGAATACTTTTTTGTATTTCTCAATTTATTCATGACATTCATTATCTTGATATAACCTAATATGTTGTTTAGCTCCTTATCATGTTGTCTCTTTCCTTTCTTACGCTATGATGAATGTTGAATGTTACCAAAGACTCTAACACTAAAGTAACTAAAACGAATTGTCATGCCTTATGAGTCAATAACTTAGGACCATTTGTTTAATTTAATTTGTAGGTGGGATTGTAAAATACCAGATTCCTGAAGGGTCGTGCTGTGAAAATGGATGGGACTTGAGGGATACTACCTACAGTGGAGATCGACGGAACGGTGTACTTAGTGGTGGTGTAGGTCGGTTAGTCGATGGAGATACAGGTATGCTTTTTAAAATATTTTTCTGCATTGCATTGTTCAAAACTACCATTATTGTGATGCAGTGCGTCAAGTACACTACATTTCGTATTAGTGGGGAGTATTTGGAGCTACATTTTTGGACTTGTGTTTTTTTTAACAAAATAGAGCGCGGTGTGGGCTAGTATTTATTTTAGGATAAAGAAGTCTGTAATAACAAAATATTAAAATATGTTTTTAAAATATATACATCTATAGAAATATATGAAAGTAACAATGGAATGTTGTATTGTTACCCGACTTACGTCGCTTTGCAAAATTTCATTATTGTATGACGTCGGGAGTTAAATTAATGTTGCAATATTTGTACCAGAGATGAAACATGATTACAGATTAAGTTAATAAAAAGCGTGTAATAGGCACTGAGTCCCGATGTCTGGTTGTTACAATCGCTGACTTCAGGTATGCACTGCAAAGGTGGCGTGGATTAATGATCTGCTCAAGTCGGACACCCTGATTAAGTTGGTTCTATCAGCCGCAATTTTCTCCTTTCCTTATGCTAAGGACGTTCCAGGCTCTAAGCATGAGCTGCCGTGAAAAGCTATAATTTTAAAATTTAAACGTAAATTTGAATTTAATTTTAAAGTCTTTAGGCATCTTTGGCTCAGTGCAAATTAATGAAGATGGGATAATTGGTGGAATGAAGAAAGTAGGAGGAAACGGGAGAAACTCGAGAAAACCCACACAAACGGTGTTATTCCACCACAACACCCGCATGCCACGAGCCGGGATCGAAACGCGAACTCGAAACACCAGAGGTGAGCGCTCTACCACTGATCCACTGCGGCCCAATATAAGATTGAATGGAAAGAGATTGCTCCATACATGACGTTCTCATAGAGGAAAATCTATATTATTAGTGCCCTTTTAACGTATAAGGGGACAGGATATGGAGTTATTCATATAAAGACTGCCAAGGTTTGCGCATTGCGAAAGGAAAAGTGGTTGATGTATAAATCTTATACATCATAATCTGACTGGAGTGAATAAGAATTTCTAACCAAACCCTATGTCATGACAGATGGATAACGTCCCTCAGCGAGCGTTCTTCCGAATACAAGATATCGCCTATGGCTATATTCTAGGTAACACACTAGCATTTCCTTGATAGGGTAAATCATGTAAAATTTCTGCCAGGATGGCCACTGCGCGCGGGACTCGAATCCTTGGCGAGTACTAGGGCTTACAGTGCTGCCTCCTAGGATGCCTAGGAGATACTGCATATGACAATAAAACAGCATGTGATTGTATGAACCAAATAGAAAGTATTTGGAAGGTCTAATAATTAATGGCATTTATTTCGAAGCGATATCTCAAAGCGTTCACAAGATACAACATAAGAGGGAAAAGCTGGCAACATTGAACGGACATTTTTTATCCCTCATGCAATACTGGAATCCACACAAGGCTGCCAGGAGTATGACGAATCTTGCTCCCCAATTACCAGGATGTTCGCTCGCAAGCTTCAACGATTATGGTGGTGTGGTAGTGACTCGTTCTCCTATTCGATAATTGGATCATAAAACGTTCAAACAGTCTTCCTGGAATTTTCGTCACGATTTTAAATATCCCATTTTTTCGGCGTCGCGTGTGGTAGCACTGCTAATCGTAGTGAACTTTAATTTTGTCATGTTGTTGGGACCACATCATATTTTCATTTCGTGTACAAGTTTTGATTTAGCTACAATCCTTTCCTTCTTTTTGCAACTTTGACCTTTTATATTTCCCGAAGTTGGCGACACTGGGCATTGATTTTGTTATCATTCGTTGTATTTTTATTCGCCGTTTTATTTTCAATTAACAGTTTTCGTAGTGCCATTTGAAAAAAAATATATAAGTTTGTGTTTGGGTGGCAACACTGCTTATGTGAAACGATTGTCGTGTGCTTGTTCAAGTGTTCCGCTGCCGTAGGTATTATGTGCACATTTTTTTTGCTCCTTTTTCAAGTTATTTTGGGATGTCACTCATCAATGACTCACCTGGTATATTAAGTCAACGTCAGAAATCACCATCGTATTGATTTGAGAAGTGTTGCTAAATTTGGATAATATTTGAACTACCAACAAAGTTCTGTGTTATTTGATACAGGTTTTAGAGTGCAACTAAGTATGGTTTATTCTGAAAATATCATAGTATTGAGGACGTTACACGTATTGTGAAGTATGCTTTGAAATATGCTTTGTATTATGAACATTCACTTGCTAAGCATATCAACATTTCAGCAAATGTAGGCTTGGATGAAGTTAATAGTTACTTCGGTACGAATAGTATTTGAAAAATATGTATATTCTATTTCAAACGGTAACTGGCTTGAGCCTATAGGAAACTTGCTGATTTGACTGCCCATTGGTGCAGGATTTAACTCATTTTGAGTTCTCATATTACATTCGTTAAGAGGTTTTCGCCCCCTTACCCCCGGGGGTAGGGGGTCGAATCAAAAAACTGATAGAGTCGTTGCTAATGAATTGAAACAAAGAATTTACATATCAAATATCAAGTTTCTAACTCAAGTGATTTCCGAGATTCACACCCCATCCCCCTTTCCCCACCTTGTGAGGAGTGTCAATCTTTTAAGACAGTAGTTAGTCCTTCTATGTCCTTAGGAACATGTGTACCAAATTTTATTCGAATGCGTCAAGGACTGTGAAGTTATATAGCGTTCAAAGAAACAAAGAAATTGACTTTTAATTTTATATATAGATGACAAACTAATGTACATTAATGTTTGATAACTTAATTCTGAAATAAACCAAACTTCACATTCGAGTAGGCGACACTACCCATATTTATTATCAATTGTCATCTTCTATTCTTTTCTATATTCAGCGCGGTATTTCCTCTTTCACACTTGCGCAGAAAATTTTATGTTAAACATTTTTGAAAGTAGACTAATATTAACTAGTTTTCATTATGGAACATTCCCAAATGAATTTAATTTAAACAGGTGAGCAATATTAAGAAAAGTAAACTTAACCAGGCACCACTTGTCGAAATCAAAAATATTATTTTTCATTTTAAAAGCATTTTTCTTTAAAAAAAAAATGGCGACGGAGGATAGCTGATCCAAGGAGTTTTTTTACGAGTAAAAAAACCTGGTCATGCTCAAGTAGTGGTCTTGCGTTCCTGCGTAATAGTAGTATATTTGAGAAATGCACACATTGGTTTTCTCATGTGATATGTATACGTGTATAATTTACGTGGTATTTTAAAAAATGTTTAAAGCTGCATATCGTTATCCACGTATGGGATAAAACGGTTTACCGTAATTGAACCACCTTTCTGTAATTAATATCATATATAGTAGATGCTGTGTCGTATTTAGTATAACTATTAGAATACTGAGCAAAATTAAACATATCGTAAGACATAAACAGCATCCACTATGACATATAAACTGACTACTTTGGTATTTAAAGTGATGACGTGTTGGCTAGACACGAAGTAGTCGAATTAGAAATCCAACCATTTCATAGTTGGTAACAGAATATTTGATATAGCTTGAATTCATAAGTCAAATCTGCATTTCTAAGGTGGCAAAAGCGTACTCATTGATAAAGCATTGGGCCAAGTTCTGGGTACCGTCTCAGCATTTACCTGGTGAGATGGTAAATGTGGTAGGTATGAACATGGGTAAAAGAAACAAGTACATTTGACTGTGCAGGGACTTTATGACTAACTATATGGGTATCTAAACATTCGCACGAAAGCAAGATCTCTTTAATTTAGCTAATAGTTCACAGAACACTCCGCAACAATAACTCTATAATTTAAATACGAAGAAACGGAATCCAACTAACCTGATCAATGCTGCTGATAAGAACGACAGATTTCAGATCGGATAGAATTAGATGTGTACTTTGATGTATTGAAGACATGTAACTTGCAGTGGCAACCAAATGACGTCAACTTCTTCTAGTTCATGGTTTGTCGTAACACTAAGTCTTAGAGCTGAAACTGGTCACTTTCTAAACACAAGTACTGGTTTGTATGTCGATGTTGGTAGTTCAATACTGAGCTGAGATAAGCTGCGCTGACCTGACTCACTGAGCGAAGAGGATTGATAATAAAGTAAGATGCCCATAGTCCGCAGGGCCACCGAGCTGGACTTCTTGCCATCTTGGGCCACATTCGTCCTGAGAGTTTAAAAATAGTTGGGAGAAACTACTAAGTTTGTTTGTTTAAAACAATCCCAGAAATCGAACCCCAAGTAGGACACCCCAACTCCCAAAGCAAGCAACCAGGAAACCAAACTTTGACAATTTAGTTAATATAATGAGTTGTGAGATTCTATTATTTTGCACAGGATTTCCTTTTAATTTAGAAACTTAATTGGGTCTGTTAAGTGTAAGTGAAACAATCAGATAATAACACTTAAATCTGTGAAACCTGATATCTGCTAAATATTGCCATTCCAATCTCATGCTTTTCTTATAACAAGTAAAAGTCTCCAATTATATATCTCTCGTATTACGCAGGCCTGGTTGGTTTCACATTCCAATTAATGGAGACAAATAATTAGTATTCTTAAATTATGATTAAATGTCTTGCTTTTCTTGCTTTATGCTTTAACACGTACAAAAATATACATTTTTTATTTACAATGAAAATTAACAATAAAATAAAGTTACGTTTAAACTACCAAGTACCATGACATTAATGTCTTGTATTTTAATATCCCATAAGTTTACTAGACTTACTAGGCGTACTTTACTCAGACTACGCAAAGGGCCCTCTGTGTGGACTTTCAATGTCCCCTACGTTGTATGACTGTCCACGAAGGGGACATCCACGTATTGGACAAAATGGCTTACTTCTAATTTTGAGACTTAAACTAAATTGGATAAGCAGTCCTCATTTCTTTAACGACCCCCTTATTCCTAAGATAATTCATCTTTTGAATATGAACTTACGAAAAAAATGTAACATTTTAAATATGAACTTACGAAAAAATGTAACCTTTCAAATATGAACTTACGGAAGAAATGTAACCTTTTCTCGACATCAAGCGAATTTTGAATTCCTTAAACCTTCAAAACGTAAAATAGGCACACAAAAGTCAAGCTTGTTTAGGCATAAGAAAGATGACGTCCTCGTACTTTATACTACCGAGTTTAAACACCAGTATCACACTCTGGTGGAATTTATTAGAAGTGTCTTGTCTGTCCACGGGGGGAACAACTTTTGAGGGGGGGAAATGAGTTTTACATTAACCTACGACATGTATTTAATTATTATTGTTTATAATTTTCAGATTGCTTTCTCAATGAACTGAGCATTTTAAAAATACATTAGTTTTATAAATTACGCTTAAGTATTGTGCAGAAAACAATACACCAGAAGAACGTAAGAGTCCACGTAGGGGACGAATGACCAATTCTAGGCTAGGTTTTTGCTGAAGAAAATGGAATAAATTTTAGTCTAAGTGCACGCTATGTCTATATAACAGTAAAAATATCATGATTATGTTAAATATGGTGTTGTCCTAATAAGAAAAAGTGAATTGTATGGGCGGTAACAGAAATTGTCCTGATAAGATAAAATGA
>JAGDQP010000243.1:32342-98800 GCA_022664845.1 Lepisma saccharinum
TGATAAGATAAAATGAATTGTATGGGCGGTAACAGAAATTGTCCTGAGATGTTTTACTACATAATAGGTATAACAAGCTTATTGGTTTCGTGAAACTCTATTTGTAGGCCTATAAGGCTTTTATAACGGATTCTCGGTTGTTTTTGTAACTCAAACAACAAACTAGTAAATATAAAACATCTTATAACGCTTGCCTACATTCAAGTTCTGAGGAACTTACAATACCTAAAACTCCTTGCAACCTAAGTTTGCAGTGACGTCATAGTAATAGCTATTCCTAACGAATAGGCTATTCCTACTTTCACCGGTAATTCTTCATGATTAAAGAATTTTGAGTAGCAAAACTGGTCTCTTGGAACTTTTCTGTAGCGTAATTAGTATTAATTAAGTGCAGTAAACAACTAAAGCAGCTAATAACTATGAACGAACTTCTGGCTAAAAATAATAAATTATTGCAACATTTATTTAATTGGTAATGCGGTTTCTTAATCCGCGCAAATATATAATCCTATATTTTTGAGACAATTTCACACAAACATTGTCAAAAGCATTTAAAAGTAATAAAAATTTTATTGTTATTGTTTCTTATAAAGTAACGTATGTAAATGATGTCATACCATCTCTTTGATATATCAGCATAAATTGAATACATACACTTACGTAATCGTTTGCAATGATAACTGTGCTAAGCGAAAACTAATTCATTAAGCATTAGTGTGAATAACTTATACCTAATTGAATTAGTATTATTTTTTCTTAAATTACTCACTGAGACGTTTAGCGCGCAAGAAGCATGAATTTGAGATGTTCTTATTTCTATATTTTCATTACAAGTTCAAAAGCTTAGAATAATTTAAACTGGAATAATAATTTAAAAGTGTGTCGTTGATAATATCGCAACGTACTGGATGATGGTTTTGGAACCTCGAAAATGCAGTTTAACGCATTTTCAAACACTGTTGTGGGTAGTTGCATGGGTAATAATAATAATATATTATTTTGTTTAACACGATAAACTGGCTGACATCCTCATCCGTGACGTCACTGTAAGCTTAGGTTGTGCAAAAGCATCTGTCCGAAAGAAACTGGTGTCGGTAAGATTTGCTACATTTCTGTTTAAGTTAGTATACATGTTGAACGATCGTGATAGCACGGAATCTTCTCGTGGTTACGGATGAAAGTATAATTAATATTGTTCCCCATTTTCTCGTATAACTGTAAAATTTGAAAACAGCAGAAAAAAACGAGCCTTTTCTATTTTCTTGGCTTTACAGAAGAGAATATTAAAGTGTCATAATTAGCATTACATATACCTTCACATTTAATAAAGGTTTCTTTGTAACAGACGGATTATAATTTTATATCGTCCCCTTGGAACCAAAATGTACTATGCCCACTTTTGCTACTTTTGAGAAAAAAAAAAGTTTTAAAATTTGAAGTTCCGTTTAAAATCTGTATAAATTAATTTCATTTCTAGCCACTTGGCGGTCGTTTTACGAGGTATTATTTTGAGGGTTGATGGATGCCCTTCAGTACAAAGTGTTTGACTGCAGTGTTAACTCCAGTTTGCCAAAAAGTGGAACCGTCTGGTTCCAAGCTGACGATACGTTGTTATTTTGTTGAAATGTTCTTCATAAAGCTAACAGGTGGCACTTTTATCTCAATTTCGCCAAATTATGGACAACGCACGTTTTTTTCTTTGTGATCTTCATTTGTAGTGTGCTAAAAAATTAATAAGTGGCGCACTGTATAAATATTTTAAGCACTTCTGCGTGCATAGGAGGACATTTTTTGAATTTGAAGCAAATGCACTAACCTCTTGGCAACACCGACGCGCATATTGATAACATAATTATATGTTCAAAAAGAGTATTAATTTGGTTTCACGTAATGCTTTCGTTTCAGAAAATAGTTGGGTTGGCTGGAAATCTGTAACAACACCAAAAGGATACGTTGAGATATTGTTTGAGTTTGACCAAGCACGATATTTTAAGTCAATGAATGTATACACAAAGAGCAGCTCAGATGTAAGTAAATTTTAGGAGTTTGTTCATCATATATTTTATATTTTTAGTTGGGTTTTAAAGAATGTACATTAGGGTGAGGCAAAATTCAAGAAATGTGAAGAGCAGCTTTTGTCTCTAGTCCTAAAAGTTGATACAGGTAAAGATAATTTCCTATGCAAAATTTCAGATTTTTATGTTTTGATTGAAGGGTCCCAACTTTGGGTTAACAATGAATCCAACATAGACATAAAATAGAAATATCTTTTCTGTTCAGTAAGTGTATTGTTACAAAAACATGAATGAAAAATATTTTTAAAAATTATTACCTAATTATCTGCTTTCAGAAACGCGTGCTTTGTGTCCAGGATTCCAAATTTCCTTCTTGATTCCTCTGATGAAGCAATCATTCCATGTCTGGCTTTATGACCAACAACTTTGGTAGAAACCCTGGAAACTTCTTTAACGACTCGTTCAACTGTATGTGAATGACACTGAATTCCTATAAATTCCAATGGTCCTATTTCAATCTTTGCCAATAGTTCTTCGTTTGTCACTGAGTTTACAAGTGGAGGTGGCGTTATAACTGAAACATCCCCATCAATCATGTTGTAGTAGGTTTCTGCTTCACGATTAATCATGATATTTGATTTACAAAATTTTCTCACTCCAGCTTGATTGATCGTCCTTGCAACAATTATTTTGTTAACTGCATCTTTTCTCACCTCAATGTCTGGATCTGCAAGAGCTGCAAGAAGAATATTTTCACTGTGGGCAAAATAACAGTTTAACTGAAGAGATTTTATTGCAGCTTCCTGCATCTCTCTATCGGGTAGATTCCTAACTTTCTCCAAAATAAAGTGGAAGTTGCGTGATCCATCAGTGCAATTGGAATGGTTTTTTATTTCGAACCAACTTGGAGCATAAACTCTAACAATGTAGGTTACAAGTTGCAGTAGGTTCCTAGATGGACTTTTTGTACCCATAAATAAACGAAGTGTTCGATTGGCAAGCGTCAACCACCTGGCATGATTAAGGGTACCTGGAGAAGCAGTTTGTAAACATTTTATAGCAGCAGCATCAGAGTTCTGCTTTCCCTTCTGTACTGCGATGGAAGCTTTCAGCAAATACTTTTGATCAGCACTAAAATCTTTTGTAATATTTACACAAAGTTCCTTGACGTTTCCAGTGACAGGCTGGAAATCAACTATTGGTAAATGCCGTGGATCAAAATTTAGCATCTTTCCAATGGGGCCCGAAAATCCCTTTGGACCAGTTGTTTTCCCATCAATATTCTTAAAAATTTCTCTTACTGGAAGCTCATTGAGATGCAACATACAAATGAGCCACTGTAAAGGTCGATTTAAAGTTGTTTCCAGTCTACGTATAATTCCAGAGTGTTCACCGGTGTTTGTGTTTGTTCCATCACATATTACAGCACACAAAGTATCAGTAGAATCCGTGTCACGTATAACGGAGAGTATTTCCTTTGAAATATCTTCTGCTTTACCACTTTGTGGAGCAATATGATCCACATATTGTTCACTAGGATATGCAATAATAGCGTAGTGATCCTCCTTCTTTGTTAATTGTCCTCCATCTGGTCCAAAAAGTCTGGTTTCATCTATGCGCCCATCAAAACCCACACAAACTAGCTTGCGCAAATCAAACGAACGAGATTCTGCTCCCTTGTCTCTCCAATAAATTCGTTGTCTCCGCAACTTTGTTGGTTCTAGTATATTTTCCGGTTTATCCAGTTTCAGGTCTTTGAGGCATACATTTATTAATTTGCATGCATCTCGGTTACTAACGCCAGTTCTTTCCATCATTTGGCTTAAGTTTGGGTACTGATGCCTGTTTTGTACTAGCCGTGTTTCGGAATCTGTGTCTTCTGAGTCGGATGTGCTTGGTTGGTAAAGTGGTTCATCTTCTAAGGTTACATCACTTGCTTCATTTTCTTCAGTAAAACTAAACTGGTAGGCATTGCTTTTACTGGTTATTGGGCTTTCCAAATACTTTTTCCTAAACCGTTCTTCCCGGTTCTTCCTCTCTGTTTTTTTCTGAAGCGAACTCGAAACAATTTTATCTATCGGACCGATTACCATTTTCCGGACCGAAGCCTGATCTACCCAGAAGTTCCACTCGATTTGCGACACTTTTGTAGCGCATTTACACAACTGTCTGTCAACTATTTTGTTCCGGACACACTTGCAAGAACAGATGTCAAATACTTGCTTGAAATTACTGAATCCGCCTTGAAGGTAAGTGATGTGCGCTTTGCTGGTGGATACTTTTGGAGCTGTTGGGCAAGTTCTATGAGCTTTTGAAGTTTACCCACAACACTAGAATATCCAATAACTGGATGCTGGCTTTGTTCCAAATACTGACAAGATCATTAGCCACATATTTTAAAACATCTCTCGTAGAAGGTGTTTCTTTCCCCTCTTCAGGGACCATTTTCCTGTAAAACAGGTAGCATTTAACTACTTCTTCCTTCGTTGGGAGTTGTCTTCCAGAAAATACTTCAGGCTGACCAAATAAAGAGTGGTCAGAAACTGATCGAGTTACTGGCCCCTTTGAAGAAGTTGATGTTGAAGCCATAGTCACTTCAGTCAGATAGGCTGTTCTACGATTTTAAAATCTTATTCTTGATAACAAAATATTATAAATATTAAAACAAGGTTTGGTCAAAATATTGTTGCGAGTGTCGGGATAAATCTGCGTTAATACTGCATTAAACATAAATTAAGTTTTATGCAAAACAAAAGAGAAATGAAAAAGGAAAAATTATAGTTAAAGTATGTACCAAAAAAAATTCCGCAGCTACACGCCTCATCTTTGTATCATAAAACTACAAAGATTTTTGTTGCTGCCATCTAGCGAGAAATCCAAAAGTCACAAAATTATAAAATCATGCCTCAATTCCCAGTTGCGACCATTAGAAGGGCGATTTTCTTAGGAATTTTATTAAAAATGTGCTTAGCACATGCAAGAGCAGTGATCTTCATTAAATTTGTATAAGTTGATTTTTTTTGCCCCACCCTAATGTACATATTCATATATAATACTGAATTACAATATTGTACAATTTAATTTCTACGCAAATATATACAGGGTAGTTCAATTTTAGAAACAATAGCAAATATCTCACTAATAACACCAGACGGTGTGCATTATTTATTACATCATTCGATACACATTTGAGCAGTTTCTTTCAAAACTAATGAATATGATGTATGAATATAACTACGACTGCCTGGTGATATAAAAATATTTAATAGAAATTTCAAACCAAACAAATCATATATTAATATAAATAAATAGCTTAAAAATTTGCTTTTCAGAACCCACGTGCGAATTGTCAATAGCCAATAAGCAGTAGAAATTTATATAATATTAAACCGGTATCTGAAAGTTTTGATATTTCCAAATAAGTTAGATCTGTCTGGAAGCAAATCAAAGCTTATTCTGAGGAAAATTGTTGAAATAGTGTTATAAAAAGTAAAATATTTTCCTTTGAGGAGAGGCACGCGCCACCTTCTCTAAATCCGCATCTACGTCAGCGTAGAGACCAGTTGCAGAGGGGCTATCGTCATGAGAGAAAAGCTAGTAGCCCTCGAAAATTTAAAATAAAATCATTATGTATTTATTATATACAAAGTTACATTTGTGGTCTTAAAGAAGAAAATGTGGCTTAAAAACGTAATTTTTCTAAAGAGATGCCGTCTCACTGCAAGCACACTTCAAGAAACAGAGAAGAGAAACTTAACGACCAGATCTTTTTCTACGTATAAACCAAGCGTTCGCCTGTTAAAAATGAGGGAACCTGTACTAGCCTCAGTCCAAATGGTTTGCAGCATAACTACAGTCCAATCTCACTTCTTTTCATAGCGTCGTATTCAACACGAAGCAAGCAGAAATGTAAAATACGTATATGTGGCCATCAACCGATTGAAGAACATTTAGATGACATTGAAGAATTTCTTCTGAAGCTTTGTTAATTGCAGAATTGAGTTGATGTAGCGGCGTCTCGGAAAAAGTTAGAGAGAGAACAGAAGATAACCCATTGCGCCATGGAAGTAGCGTGTTCCAGTAATTTCTTATTAAGTATGTTTGAACCTCCGTCAAGATGATGCGTTACTAGTAGTTCATGTGCTAGGTTCTCCGTCAGAAATTTTATCCCAAGATGTTTGCTGTTGGTAGTTCCTATAGATTTTATTGAGATTTGAGATCTTGCAAGTTGGTATTGGTAGGGAGGGATGCCTTTGATAAGAACACATGTAAAAGTTGTGTTTGTTTCGGGAATTTGAGATTAGATCTGTTTTTCGTCAAAGGATTCCATGACAGCCTCCTTACCAAAAATTGATTGATTAAAAATATTTGAAAACTTTTTCATGCCGAACTTGTCCCTGAAGTGCTGAATGGTTCTCAGTCGGAATAGCTTTCATTTCTGGATTTTGCCCTTTTTTTTCTATTATAAGTTGATAGAATTTAATGGGTTTCATTAGTTCTAGTTTAATATTCCTGATTAGAATGACATATTTCGAGTGAGGGAAATGCGAAATGGCGTTTCCTTCATCTTTTTGAGATTGATTTTTGTGAAGGTTTTGAACTTCTTGAGTAGAACTCTCTTGTTGAAAGTTTTGCATTGGATGTATTCTTTGTTTTAGGATCTGAAGTTTCCTTCTGATAATCCGGTATAAATGGATTAGATTGAATATGTCCTGCTTAAATTTGTTTAGATGTAAGAATAGCTTCAATCTTATTCTTTATTGTATTTATCAAATTACTTTCCTCTGGCGTTATCTTGTATGCAGTGTTTTCTTTCCGTTATTTTAGCATTATTTATGATAGAAGTGAAGAGAGATTTATCAATTTTGATACGTCTTTAGCGGGCTTTATGTTAGAAGTCTGTACTATTGAACAATTGGAAGAACTGTTCTACGTCCTGTGTTCGATCAATGAATACCTGCACAACCGCGCTGTTTTCATTAGGCATGATAGTATATACCCTGTATTTAAGATCATTCATCTTCCTTAAAATGAGCTCAGGTAGGGTTTTAGGGTTCTGAAGGAAGGTATTGTCTACATTCTCGATGAAGATAGTATGAATGTCATTGTTTGTTCCGTTAATGGATTTTGGGGAGTTATCTGTAGGATGTTTTGAAGTGAATTAAGGTATTATTATAGATAGCGGGGGAAATTGAGGTATGGGGAAAATGGAACCCGAGTTCTCTGATTCAGGTGAAGAAGAATCTGCTGTACCTTCAAACAGTTCCTGAATCTCTTCTGTCATCTTATTCCGGTAGTACACATCTTGAGTCCCGGCCTGAAGTGCTTCCGGTTCGAATTTCCGTTGATCTTTTCCCTCCTGCGATTTTCCATATCAAAGTCTGCCTACTTTGGTCCTTTCTTATTCAACACGAGAAAAAAACATCATTCGTCTATAAACACATACATGCCAGAACTGGCAACAACAGCCTAATTGAATCGAAGATTTAATTCCCCGAGAGACACCGATGGCGCAAGTGACATGGTATCTTATTGGTGCAGCAGACAATCTTTGACTAATTTTGGAAGCTGTAATAGCGGAATTCTAAGTCCAAATTCTGAAATACAAATTCTAGTCAGCCTGAGCCAGAGTTTCATAAAGGCCATAAATAAAATTCAAATTGAAATGGGATATTCCGAAAGGAAAACAAATAAATAAATAAAAGATGTGAAAATTTTGTTCCTCTTATCAGACGGTATAATTGACTCTAAAGCAACCCATTATTCTGTCGAAGATTGACATTATTAATACTGCCAGAACCTTAATGGAGACCCGTGTAGCATAATTGTATCAGGACAATACCGGGCCGATAATGTGGATATCGATCCTGGTTAGCCTTTCTGCAGTAATTTCGATTGACATTGGCGTGGTACGATATTTCGACATTGAATACTATTCCTGAAACTTAAGAAACATGTATTTTAACCAGAAAACAAGAAAAGGGGGAATCTTGGCAGCTTAAAATACGAAGTTTAGAGAAATATTACGGTCTGAAAATCTCAGCGCGCGACATCGATTGCCACCGCCCAAAATCGTTCGGAAGAGCGTAGTGTGAACGTGCGCGTAACGTTTGTAATTTGTTTTTCAAGTGTTGCACTTGTGTATCTTAGCTTGACCGGAAGTCAACCAGTGTTGAAAGTCCTGGCACCTGCTTTACATGGAAGTTAATTGATAAGTAACGTGGTGAGTATAGTGCTTGTAATTATTATTGGAAGTTTAACACAAAGTTATGTTCTGGGATATGAAGTTATCAGTTCGCCATTATTGCGAGGATAATTACAGAATGCAGTAAATAACAATATTGTAACGTTGGGTTTACGGGCGCACTCATAAGGACATAGGATTCTATAGAAAATAAGTTGAACCGGACCCAATACCTCTTGATGTAAGTAATGACCTCTCGAAATTTGCACCATTTTTTCATGGACAGCCTGCATTTCTACACGCTAACAAGTTTATTAATTCTTATGATGTTAATTAATTTTATATATTTTTACGTGTTATAGACATTCTCCAAAGCTGTCATTCACTTTGGTATGAATAGAAAGGTCTACAAAGGTCCTCCGATCACGTACAACTACGTAACAGATGGAAGAAATTTCTCAAATGAAATTACAATCAATCTTTCGAACAAGAGAGGTCGATATGTGAAGGTACAGCTGGTTTTTGGTTCTCAATGGATTATAATAAGTGAGATGAACTTTCAGTCAGGTATGTTTATCATGTATCAATATGAGTATAGTTTAGGCTAATTCACTTTTATATTACACTAAAGCATTGGTTCTTAACCACTTTTATATTGTTCGTTTATTAAACAAAAGACACACATACTTAGCAATCGCAGCGCCACCTGGTAAGCAAAAGACGTACGTAATTCACAATTTCAACTACAGGTAAATTTCCTTTCCAACGAACATTATTATAACGAAATTTCCATTAGAAAGAAGTTTTTTTTTCCAAATCCTACCCGAATTATTGTTCTGCCATTCAACGAATTATTGTTATAACGAAATAAAATCGTGGGTCCTGTAAAATTCGTTATAACGGTACTAAAGCTATTTTACGAGCACTCCAAGCACAATAAAGACATCATTGAAATAACTGCAAATAGTCTGATTTACTTTTCATAAATCTTACATGCCCAGTGATTATAAATGTATTTTTTTCGAACCTCGCGGACCCCCTGAAATCCATCCACGGACCACTTAGAGGTTTCTGGTCCGTAGATTAAAAACCCCTGTAGTAGAGGAAGGTTCTGAAAAAGGATAATTGTTTCGTTGTTTTCCATGTTTTGTGTAGATGGCACAAGGATAATTATTTTATAGTTATTTAAACTTTAGGTGATATCGATATGTTAGTTATGTTATAATAGATCGTTTCTTTCAGCTACGGTGAATTTATTTACCTATTTACCTTGTGTATCTCTTAATGCAGTCTGCGGAGCAAGTATTAAAATAAACTTTGCAACATTTCACGATTAATATTTAAATGTATGCACACATTTAAAATTAAGTTGACAAAAATGCGTAAATTTAATCTTCTATCTCTTTGGTATGGCAGTGTGAGCAACTATCTACAAGTAAATTATTTGCAATATATTTTATGTACAGTATGATTCTAGTTATAATAACATCATGGAAAATATATGAAAAGGAACATTTTTTTTCTAGTACAGTATAATATGCAACAAGAGTTCAATACGGATAGAAACATAGAAGTATTCCATAGTACGATCGGAACTGAGAATACAAATAAAAATATGTAAAAAGGCTTATTATTCATGTACCATTGGCATTAGGGACTTTGTACAATACGGTGCAACCAAACAAAATGCCAATCCTAATGTCGAGTGGAGTAACCCTTGGATTAAATAACTGCCTTACGCCGGTTCTTCATTGATCGAGCAAGTCTTTGACACATTGCATGTGCGATAGTTTCCTGAGATTATAATCCATCATTTTGATATCTTCTTTGGACATGATTTGCCTGCTATCGTGTGACTTCGTATATTGCTTCCAAATACGCCTTTTATAAAATTGGTCACAAAGGTTCAACAGGATTGTGGAGTAGTTTTCAACTGTTTTTGAGCATTCCAAATGTTGTCTTCATTTGATTTTTCTCCACGCCCTTGTTACACTATCAGATTCTTTAAAGTTACTCTTGGTTTCGTCTGACTAAATGACTCTATTCCAAACTTCCTGGTCATGACTTGGTTTACCTCGGCAAACTTCAGCCTCAACATAGATTCTTTTTGCCAACAAATGGCATTTTTCTGTAGCTGTATAAACGTCACAAAACGTTATCACAATCCAGAAGTTACAATTGGGATCTATTCTGTTACTTATCCAAAATACACATGGATCTGTTACTTGTACACATAACCAAAATAGCAAAAAAGTACTCGAATATATTAGTTATATGAAGCATTTATATGTTTGCCTCTCTGTGTGTCTGTCTTTGTGCAATGATATAGAAAGCTATGAAGACGGAAACCCTTTACGATCCATCTGGTTCGGGTTATGAACGAGTTGAACAACACCAAGTTCATGACAGTAACCCTTTTCGATTTCCAGAGATTTTAGGTTATAGAATTGGTTCTTGTTTAAATGACTGTTCCTGTTCTGGTGACAGTGATTTTCGGTGATTGCTCCAATAAGAATTCAGGTTTCAGTTCCGTTGATTTTCGTAAAAGAACATTAGATAAGAAATATAATAAAAGGTTACATTTCACCAAGTGTTCATTCAGTTTAAGAAGAGATGTGATTCTATCAAAAGGAAAACTGTGCAAGATCCTAAAACGACTTGGAATTACTAGCAAGATCTCTTCAGTTAGTGAGTCTATCTCAAAGACCCTATAAGCAAGATACACAGGTAACAATATCGAACAATTTCGGTATTCGTAACGGATGAAGACAAGAACATTTGTTGTCTCCACCACCCTTTAACTTTACATAAGAATAAGAATTATAAAAATTAGCGAGGACAAAGAGGGATTAATACAAAATGACTTCAGACAACTGTTCGTTTACACAGATAATAGATTTAATATGGGTTTTAATAGAGAAATAGAAAGTCTCTTAGCATTGGACAAGCAGGTTCCTATTAATTCAAGGATTTTTAACTTCGCGATTAATACCAAGAAAAAATCAAATAGGAAAATATGTTGGTTTCAGAAGCCAAGGACGAATAAACTTCTGTAACAATGATGAATAAAATAAGTTCGATCTAATCTTTTATACACTATCTGATCAAAAGTATCCGGATACCCATCTGAAAATGAGTACAAATTTGGGCCACTCTTCATTGGGAACACTCTCAGTCAAGGAGGTGTTATGCCATCTTTAGCCTTGATGACACCCTGACCTCTTGCAGGCATACTTTCAATCAACTTGTAGAAGGATTGCTGGGTAATGATAGCCCATTCCTCGTGGAGCACCGAAATGAGATAAGGTCGGTGTATTCTAACACGAAGTCAGCGTTCCATAACGTCTCAGAAATGTTCTATCGGATTCAAACCACTCCCCCACAATCTCTGTAGTATGAACGGGTGCTCGGTCGTGTTGAAAGACCCAATGGTAAATCTCGAACCCGTCTTCGGTGGTAGGCAGCAAGAAAGTGCTTAAAATATCAATGTTACCTTGTGCTGTGACATTGTCACGTAAAGCAACAAGTGGGCCAAGCCTCTCCAGAAGAAACATGACCACACTGTGACATAAATAGCATTCACCAGGTATTGGCCACATCCAGATCCTATCAACGTATCGCCACATTCTATGCAGTAATTCATCACTCCACTCAGAGGTTTTCCACTGTTCTACGGTCCAGTTTTGTACCTCCTTACACCACTCGAGGTGGCGTTTGGTATTTGCGTTTATGAAATGTGGCGTATGGACAGCTCCTCGACTATGGAAACCAAGTTTCTGCAAATCGCGCCGAATAGTCATGGTGCTTGATTCAGTTTGGAATTCCTGTGTGACTGTGACGATGGATGATTAACGATTACGCTGTGCGACCCTCTTGAACACTCCTATGAGATCTGAACGTCAACATGAGGGGTCGGCTTGCACGCTGTTTGGTTGTACACGTGCCTTCACATTTCCACTTTACTATAACATCAGAAACACTAGACCTAGGGATGCTCAAACTACTCGCACAGAAACTACTTATACAAGGAGCATTCAATCACCTGACCACGTCCGTGGGATCCTCATTCTGCTGCCTCAACCTGTCACTATTGAGATCGCTGACGATGTGTTTCACGATATAGATGGCAGTACTGTGTCGTGGGTGTCCAGATATTCTTGATGTCATTGGGTGTATAACCCGAAATACATTTCACACAAAATTGTCATATATTGTACATAAACGCATTAAGGTCCAATAAATATTTGTACTAAACATGACAATTTTGTGCAACATGTATTTAAGGTTTTAGATAAACGATTTCCTCAAACTTCCTTTTATTCGTCAACGCGAGTTGTATCTCTTAGCTTCTCGACTCATATAGACCTGTAGAACAGCCATATGGTTGCAAACGTTAGAGTACAACCCTGGTCAATGAAAATCAACTGCTAGTGTTTGAAAATAAAATATTGAATATCTAAATTAAACAATAATAGTAAGATAAATAAATTTAAAAAGAAATACTAATTTTTTAAAAACATTAAACAAAATTTCTGTTAATGCTGCTCGTAGCCTGGAAAGGCTTTGTTCGTTGTTCTTAAATTATCGTTTGCTATAAACCACAATATACAACTCTTTAACGCTGTAATATGATTATACTCGTATAAGGATTTTGTATGCTGCAGTTCTTCATTAAACTATTAGTAATAATATATCTTTGTTTTCTTGTTTCAGCTTTAAAACTGGAAGAAGATCCATGGGAAATGAATCTAAAAATACTCCTTGTTATATGCGTGATTCCTATGATAATTTTGATTATGGTCGCATTTTTACGTTATTTACATGTTGTTAAACCTCCGTTGAGAACAAGACTTTCAATACAGGTGGTTATAAGTAGCTTTTCTTGTGTATTGCTTGCGCTGTACAAAATGACACCTGCACATAAGTCTTCCGGCTTTTTTTAAATATATCCTGCAGCTTGTTTAATTTTTGTCGTAGAAAATTGTTGGTTCACATTGTGCAGGTAGTACATCTTCACGCAGAAGAGATATCATTGCAGGTAGTGTGTAGCAGTTGTGTGTTGGCTAGCAGATAATACCGTTATAATGTGTGTATTTGGTCAAATGTCTCCAAAAATTGGAGCGTTTTGCGAGGATTACATTTGTACTCCTTCGGCGTTGGTTATAGTTACAGAGAAATAATTGCTGGCAAAGGAGTCAATGTTGTGTTAAATCACAACAACATGGGTAACCCTGCTTTTCTTGATACCTCAGAGTTAAGCATCGTAAACATAGGAGGTTTTACCGTTCCTCTAGCTTGGTTCGAAAAGTGAGATCCCTGGTTATCCGACAGAATCCGCGACAAAAGAAGCCCGCAGCAACTGTAAATCGCGTATTTGACCAAGATTTACAGATGGTGAAGAAACATAGTGTGGCTAATATGCTACGTCCCTGACGCCGTGGAGAGAAATATGAACATCTGGAAACTGTACAAACAATATCTTCCTGAGATTCATTGGAAGTTTGTAGTTAGTTTGTTGTTGGCTATGTCTGTGTCTGTGTAGTCGAGGGGATGGATGAGAGACTTTATTGCATGTTGGGATTAGAGTTCTGCAAACCCAGGCCCGCACCAGCCCGGCCCGTGCAAACCACCACCCGGTTTAGTCCTTTCTTTCTTTTCTGTTTTTCGCTCAGTTTCCCGAGCATTTAGGCCAATTACCTAACAGAAAACATCGGTATCAGCATAGTAAATACTTTTCCTTTATTTTAATAGTAGCACGTTTATTTTCATGATAGTGTTTTGCACGGACCGGCCAAACAGGTGCGGGCATGGGTATGCAGGACTCTAGTTGGGACTCACCATTCAGTACCTGAACCTGGACTAATGCTAGGGGGAGGAATGAACTACACATGCCGATAGCAGCTGGTTTTCATTGAGGGTACATTCATGAGTACGTCGTACACCCGCGACGTTGTCAGTCCCGTCCTCCGATCATATATCAACACTCTGCGTGACTCCTTCCAGTAGGATAAAACGCAACACCATATGCCTAGGGAGACCCAGTGTGCTCTTCATGGTGTTCCACTTCTACCCTGGCCTGATAGGTCGCAGAACCTCAGCACGTATGTGACATGTTGTGTAGGCTCCTGGCCTCCAGTCTGGCACCGGCAACAATCATCACCCAACTACGCCAAGATGTACAGCCTGTTTGAGACGCCTTCTTCTTGTGGAACAATTTTGCGACAGCTACGTGAATTTCTTCCGGGTGTTGTGAAATGCATTTCGATCAGTATATTACGAAGAAAATCATTATAATTTTATATCCTTTACCGAGCGGGTGCGGCTCAGTGGTAGAGCGTTGGCTTAGCATTCGTGACGTCTTGAGATCGATCCCAGCGGTTGACCATCCTGGCTGAGTTTTCCAAGTTTTGTTTTTCAGTCACCCCAAGCAAATGCCGCTATGGCACTTATAAAATAAGCCCTGACTCTCTATCTTCCACAATGCATAAAATAAGCTCTGGCTCTCTACCTTCCACAATCATCTCCCTAACCTATCCCAACCTGAACCCCAGGTGCTTAAAGGCCTTAAATTAAATTCAAAATTCAAATCCTGTGTCTGTAAGTTATCATGGAAATATAGAAACGTTTCAGGCAGTTACCAGGCGTCCAGGAAAAAAGAAGTTACATATAAACCGCGCCACCTTGTAGACCTCACCATTATCGGCTTACAGATTGTTTCTAATAAACAAGAAAAAATAAACACACATGAGTGCTCTAAAAGTTGTGAAGAGGGGTAGGGGGAATTAACTATGAAACAACTTATTTCCCATCAGATAAAAATCAGTTCATAAAAGTAAAACAAGTTTCATCACCATCATGCATTGTTAAAGTTTAGTAAATATGGAATGTTATCCACAGTAGTTACGATTATTATTAAATTTAACAAAAAATACTTGCTATCATTACACAAGAATACTAATTTGTACTCCTAAAATTACAATAGATTAGAGAGAATGTTAATGACTGCAACAATACATGCTAAAATTTGAAGAGTTCAGAAGTAAGGAAGGATACAAGCAGTGATTCCGCTAGACCCCTACCCTATGAGGGAGGTGTCATTCTCCTAAATTCTTAACAACATCCCCCAAGTAAAAAAAAACATACTTTGAAAACTTGATAGAAACAGTGCAAAACTTCACTTACACCCTCCCAACTTTGATTTTACACTTCCCCCAAACTGAAAATCCTTGCAGTAACCCTGGATACAATTAAAATTTAAAAAGACGTTTGAATTTGTATTTTATACAAGACACGATGTCTGCGTGCATATACAAAGGGACCACATCGGAAGAGGGGATGCGGGTATTGGCTCATAGAAATTAATCGAACATTTTAATCCGATTCGGTTGATATAAGACTTCAGTATGTTAACAGTTAAGAGTTTAGACCGATTTATACCCCCAGCTATAGCTTTTGAGATTAGCTCGAAAGTTAGAAACCACAAATATAACACACCCTATAAATATTTTCTATCTCATATCTTTCTTGTTATACGTTAAAAGCAAACTCAAACATCTTATATATATATTTTTAATGCTACTTGAATCGTTTTGCTTCTGAGCTACTCATCTAAAATATAAGAACAAAATTCTCTTGTTTTGGGGAAAGGCTTGTTTGAATACGTCATAATGAAAGTTAGGAAGGTCGTTCAGACGCTTTGTGTTGGATTATGTTGGAATTTTTTTTAGCTACATTCCTGTGATAAAGAAGTATTATTTATTTTTATTCGGGGTACAAGGGGTAATTTATAGTTGTGTCACATGTTCAGTAAAACACATCTGCTGTGGAAAGTTTATTAAAATGGTTATGTCCAGCATGATATATTCATTTTGAGGAGGAATTATTGGCTTTTTTTTATTTAAAAGATATGAAACGCAAGAAATATTTATTTCCATTGAAGGTGATCGCATGAACTTTCTAAATTCAAGGTGAATGCACTCACGAGGTAGACCCTTGCATGTAGTATGACACGACATTCGCTTTAGAAAAAAAATGTAATACCGATCGTTAAAAGCACTGTTAGCGCTTTCTTTAATTATGGATAAACAGTGGCAGATGGAAGTGTTTTGTTCACATTTCTTTAATATTTCTATTCGTAAAGAGTAAACAAAAGTTTCTTAAAATTGAGAGGAAAAAAAAAAGCTCTTATCTGTGGACCGAGAAACAATTTTCTTAAAAATGAAATATCAGAATTCTCATTTAATTGAAAATAAGAAAATGCTACAACGGAAATAATAACATAGAACTTGTTTCCAAACCGGTATGCTATAATGTTTTAATTAATTGAGAATATTGGAATCTGATTTCTAAGAATATTATTTCTCCGTATACAGATAAGATATTTTTCTCAATTTAAAAAAAAACATTGTTTATCATGTAGCTTAGTCATTCCGCACTTAGTCTTCAGCATGAGGTTAGCAAAAAAAAAAAAAATGCAGAATTTCCGTCAAAGATTACGTATTTAAAAACAATAAATGTATATTCATTAACTTCGTCTATTAGGATGCACAAAATTAAATTACAACGAGCATTATGTACATGTTTGCAGTGACCAAGAAACTTTGTGAAAAAATCTCAGTCAGGATGGTCCAGAGAACTCAAATCTGGGTGCATTGTTAGCGCCGATTCAGTTACGAATCGTTCTACTAAAAGTTACATTTCACTCAAGTAAAAAAAAAAAATAATTATTATGAGCATCGGCGAAGATAATCCAAATATATTAATTGTAAGAATTTACTATACGGCCTATATCTATATTCTACCTGAGAGCTAGAACTGCTTAAGTCACAAATCCTCGTTTTTGAGAAGAAAAAAAAAAGAAAATATAATTTCTTTTCATATAGAAACTAAATTGACAAACTACGTAATAGATATATTTATGATATTTACAGTATTAACTTATTATTTATTTACAACAAGAATCGCACAACCAATAAGTGATTCCTGCCGAATGCTGTACAAGATTGCTTTTATCACGTTTTATCCAAAAATGGACCTAGGCTGTTCTAGCTTTTAGGTACAGATATATAACTAAAACTTACAACCAACTTAGTTTTTTTTTTAAATGCTATGTTCCCTTAGTCGATGCTCATATTGCCCATAATAGGTCCTTTTGTTCCTTGGTTTAAATTCAACTCAAGTCGTTTAGTGGCCACAATAGGTAGCTCGATTTTCTCATGGGGTTCGCTCAAGTTCTTTTCACGTCTACCCTGGAGGATTTTTCATGTTCTTACGAGAGACATGCATTGCAAACTCTTTTTGATATGTTCATGTTAGCCGACCGGGTATCCGTGCGGTCTAAGGCGTTAGGCTAATAACACAAAGGTCCCGGGTTCGAGTCGCGGCAGAGACATAAGTGTTTTTTAATTCAAACGTGACGGATAATCGTGACGGGTCGAAGTCAACAGTTACTTGACTGGCCCATATTAAATACAGCTTACCAAAGTTTTTTAAAGATATGTTCATGTTCTCTAGCTATTAAATTTTACTGCACTTTTATTCGGCGGCGCTTTTATAATAGTTGATTTGAATTTTTACTTGATTAAACCTAGGGTTCTGTTCACTCTCGGTTTAATATTTATTTATTTATATGTGTGAGTTTTATGCCAGAAAATTTTACTTTATTTACTAAAGACCATTTATTTTTAGGTTATATTAGCGCACCTGTATGAACGTAAGTGAATAAGGGAAAATGTGCGGTTTATCCTGTCTGTCCGTTCCCCCTAGATCTCAGCAACTACAAGTCTGACAGAGTTCAGTCATACACAGTTGGATTCGTCATAATCTGAAATGGTGGGAAAATTATTAGTTTGACCCTAAATCTGGCAGGTCCTTTTGAATCGCTTACTATTCTCAATTGTTTTCCCTCCTACATCTCCTTAACTACAAGTCCGACAGAGATGAGCCATACAACGTTGAATTCTTAATGGTCTAAAACCATGGAATTACCTATCACATATACTCCAAAACTAGCAGGTTATTTTCACTCGCTTAATATTCTCCATTTATCCGTATGACTGATTTTTTCTCTTGGATACGTTATAATATAATTTTAATTTATACGAGGTTGCTTTGGTTTTGTCTAGAATAAAATCATTACTTACCTTGTTTGATTTTATATGCTTTTACATTCTTAACAGCTAAGTTTAGACATGTCAAAGATTTGGAGCTTCTCTGTACCGGGACGGGTGTAAGCCATAGTGCAGTTAGCGCCTCATGTAACTAATTTTATTCTTTTATCTACCCTGGAGGATATTTTGCAAGATTTTTCTTAGAAGTTTCTAAGCTTCACGAGAAAAATGCCGAGACGATAGTTGTACAAATGCATTGGCCTCTACATTGGACGTTCCTTTTTCCGGAAGAGTATTCGCACAGGGACTGTCAGATTTAAGAGAGAGAGACTCAGTACTGACATTCCATTGAATGGCCAGAAATGTAAATTAATTTCAAAAATCTTCATTCAATCAGTGTCCGACGTATTAACTGTTGCCAGTAAGTCAAAATTCTTTTAAAGCCGGTTGAAATGCTTCTTAATATCTTCCGGTCTCCTTTCAGTAACATGAAGAAATTCTCAGCATTGGTTTGATTACTAACGATTGCTATACGTTGCCGAAGGCAATCTATTTCATTTGACCACTTGAGTCCGTGATATGTACATTGGCACTTAATGCAAATTTAAGTCCAACCAGACCAAGAATGTACCAAACTTTTATTTACATTATTAAGATATAAAAAAAAACTAGCATCAATATTTAAGCTAATCAAAATAAGATTGGTTTCTCAGTAATACATAGTTATTTCCGTCTAGTGCCCTTATGATTAATTTCTATTACATGTTATTTGCTTTTCTTTTATAACCTATGGTTTCCTCCAGTGATAATGCCAGACTCTCCTCCTGTAGGGGTGTAACCCCCCCCCCTCACATTCTCCAGCGCACCCATAAACTTCATTTTTACGGTTAAAAATCGATAGAAACCATGCAAAACTCCACTTACTCTCTCCCCATTTTGATTTTACACCCTCCAAAAATGAAAATCCTGGTTGAATCTCCGGTTTTCTCTATCGCCTAGTTAATATAGATTGTCCTGAATAGGTGTTAATTACCAATAAATATATTATTACATACAACTAAATCTATTGAACTGAAACTAACTTAATCTGACATATGTTACCCAGAGTAAGCAAGTTGGTATACTGAAGTAACACCGTCAAGTCGTGCAATACCTAACAGTAATCCATGGCCCGCAGGGCCACTTTACATGGACTTTTCTGGCCATTCGGCCACTTTCGTCCTTTGATAGTTTTGTGCAATAGCTTCAGCAATTGTATTTTAGTATATTGGAAACTGAAGGTTTTGACAAAAGAATGTCAGTAACATTATAAATAATAATATAACCACAAAACAACAATGAAATGTGCATACATTTCTTAACAGTTTTAATAAGAAACCTCCACAACTAGGTTATTAAGAATTCTGTTAAGAATCCTTTCGATTCACAGTCATAAGTTGCTTGAATATATTTAATATTTCAATAATAGTTTTAACGTTGTCCATTAGCAACTACAGATAAGAACGCTGACAGATGGCAGTGGGGTCAAGCTGAGGTATCTTCCTGGACAATTCTTTGCTGAGCCTGTCATTTACCAACTAACAAATTAAATATATTTGGTATTAATGGGCAAGTAAATTTTAGCTACTCGTCTCATTTCTGCATTAGAACTATTATATCTTCTTCATATCGTTACCCCGGCGATCGTAAGAGGTTAGTAAAAATATAGGATTAAAGTTTTCCTGGTACTCACATGGATATAAATACTACCTTTTCTACGTCACCTTGTATAGCGTTTATTGAAAGCCTTAACTACGATTAAAATCAAAACGAGAATGCTATTGAAGGAATTAAATAATGTCTTACGTTCATTCTGAACTTGGTATAGCCATATTTTTATAATACATCTGTCAGTCCTCTTAGTCATTTCATGGGAAAGTTATATATACAGTACGATAGTGCATAAGTAGTTAATCACATTCTATGTTATGCTCATTCAATGTTAAAAGAAATATGTTATTAAGCCACAGTGACTCAGTGATGGAGCGAACAGCTCTGTTATTTGGTATCCTCGGTTCGATCTCAGCTCATTCCCCGTGGGCTTTGTAGTGGACAAATACCGTATGAGTGGGTTTTGTCGGGTTTCTACCACTATCTTCATAGGTGGTCCACCAATTTTTCCATCATAATTTATACGTTCTAAGCCTAAGTTGCCTAAAGGCATTAAATAAAAATCAAATTGAAAATTCAAATGAAATAAATTATTATTCATATTTCTTTGGATAGTTCATTTAAAGTGCTTCCGTTTTTCTTAAAACATGAATATTTATAGATGTAGGAGTTCCAATAGAGCGAGTCTGACTCATTATCAGCTATTAATTATCATAAATGTATTTTTATTTCCAGGATAACGAATTAGTCAGCAGGGAAGCCGATCTATCCGCACTAGCATAGATGAATCAATCAACGCTCATCGTTATTTAATTATGAGTCATCAAGGAATGCCATCTCTGGTTAACGTTTCACAAAATATTGAAATATGCTAACAGAGTTTTGTTTGCAGAAAAAATAACGAGCCGTCTTTGTAGTGTAGTTTATTACTTCCAATGTGATGTAAGCAGTAGCAGCTCATCAAGTGAAGTTGGTAAAGTGCCACGTCACTTGTTGTCTTGATAAATATTACTAAATAAGCATCGATGGCATTATCGGTAATCTGGCTCAGTCCGAAAAAATGTTAACAAAGAAGGATTACTAGAATGTGTTGACGGCTGAATATTTTGGTAGTTCTTCAACTATTATTTAAGTCACGAGTCGCCACTAGATGTAAGTCAGTACCCAAGAGGAAATACTATATTCCTAAAGTAATATATTAGGATTATGATACGTAACGAAGTAATAAAGAGAATTTTAATAAAAAAAATAATTCTATGTAATCGAAACTAACGCTCAAAAGACTCAAGAACGTTACAAAAGAGAACTTTATAGCTTGTGATAATTGCATGTGTCATAGTGGTTCACTTAGTTAAATTGCAATTTTAATTTTGGTAGTTATAATTAAACAAATCATTCAAAATTCAATTACTTGTTTTAGCTTCTCTGCAGGCGGCACAACTGAAAGACAAACTAGTTTTAAAGAAATAATCATAATGATAATGAAATCCGAGTATCAGTATTATTTTTGGCGACATAATTTAAGTTAGGTAAATAAGATATTTTGTATTACGCTGCTATTCAAGATTTCGTATAAGTAGTTGAATATTTTCAAACAAATGGTCAGTTTTGATCGCATTCTGTCATTGTTTTCTTTATATGTTTCATATAATATAGTGTATGATTTGTAATACTCCTTGTTAGTTAAGAAAATAAGTACTTGCGTCACAAGTTTAGTATTTTTTTGGTTCTAATTACACGAAAAATCTATTAAATTTACTTTTAAGACGTAAGCAAAAAAATGTTCATTGCATAATAAATAATACCTAATGCACAAACATATCTACTTATAATCTAGAAGAAACGATTTTTAATAAGTATGTGGCTAGTAGTAGTTTCAGATATCATCAGTAATTCAATGGTATGTGGTATCTTTAATATATAATTAAATTACGTACATTAAGTTTAATAGTATACTGTGAAAATATATCTTCATGAAGTTAAGAGTATGGCTGGTCTACATTCATATATTTAAAGAGAATTGTAGTGTTGAATACATTGCCTTTACTTTGTGTCTTTACAGCATAATACAGTGTGGAACTAAAAGTTCTTTAACCAAAGAGTATGAAATTAATTCGTATAACAGAATGCAAGTAAACTTCAAATAGTACAAGACTAAAATGTAAAAAAAAACTTACAAGTTTACCATTGATAAAATTTAAAATAGAAGTAGTAAATTTGTCACTGAGTCATATTTTCTATGACGTCACTGAATACAAAAAAATGCATCTATATTTATAAATTAATCTTCAAATGTATACGGAACAGATTATATGGTCTGTCAAGAAACTCATAATCTTCATAAAGTGTATTTTATAATTTGTAGCTTGTATGTACCTTGTACCACTTACGATCTTAAATTTTAAGTATCATATTTTCCATATAATTTTAGTTTTATTATCTCAAGTTTACTTACTCCTTTTCTCATATGTATTTATTTTGTCTTTTGTATATAAGCTCTTGACAAATCCAATGTATAATAACCGTACACTTAAATGAATGATTAATAACTGGAATATATCTTGATGAAAGCTTATCATGCTTCAACTATTATTGTTCTATTTAATTTTCATTTACCGACAAGATACATTGTAGTTTGAGTTGGACGTTTAATTTAAGAGAATCTCACAGCGCACTCGAAATAACAGTTGTACAAGTATTGTAGGGAAGAAAGTACAGTTCCGAAAGGAAAAGATCGCTGCAGTAACTAAACTACAGTCACGATCGTTTTGTTGCTAAAGTGTGTCATATCTGTTTCTTCAACCCAGTTGTTTCTAGATAGAATGTTGGGAAAGTCCCCTGGTACCTTTTGTCCTTTTCTTGGTACTTGATTCGGTAATTGTCCAGTACAGAGCCAAAGTTTTCTAACTAAAATACACTTCCTGGGTTATGGACACACATTTATCTGCCAAATAGATTTAAAGTTAGTGTGTCGGATAGCGGTGCCGTATCTTTATTTTGATCTATAGAGACTATAGAGGGTTATTTGGCTTACTGTATACTCAACTTGTTTCGGAGTAGCACTCTTTAATACATCACTTTATTTTCCCTAACTCTTTCAAAACTTGATGTATACTTCTCTTACTCAATTTATTTCGGACCAACTAACTCTAACCCTTTCAATACATCACTTTATTTTCCCCAAATCCTTTAAACACATCAATATTTATTTTCCAACCCTTTTAATATATATATTTATTTTTTACCAACTCTTTCAACACTTCATTTTCTATAATTCTTTCAATAATCACTTTATTTTCCCCTACCTCTTTGAATACAGTACTTTATTTTCCCCTAACTCTTTCACTACATCACTTTATTAATCCCTAACTCTTTCAATACATCACTTTATTAACCCCTAACTCTTTTAATACATCAATTTATTTTCCCCTAACTCTTTAAATACATCAATTTATTTTCACATAACTTTTTCAACATAATTTATTTCCAAAACTTCCTTTAATAACTCATCTTATTTCTCCCTTCCTCTTTAAATACATCAACGTGTTTACTCTTCTTCTTTAAATATATTAATTTACTTCCCTGTGCCTTTTTTTTACTTAGAAATAGTGCAGTAACCTCAGTAGCCAATTTCAGTCGCCTGTCGGGAATGAGCATGCTACACTAGCAACCGTGAGGGGATTGATTATAGGTGAGTTACTGAGCAGATCTCTTTCCAGATTCTTTTGAATAAGACACTAACAATTATTGACCTAGTTAAACCTTCAAGTCATTTTCGCTGCGTTACTATGGCAACCGGATGAAACTTATCCAAATAGACGGGTTTCTAATGTATAAGAAGCTGTATTGCTGAAATCAATTACCTTGAGATACTCTTAAGGACATTGAATACTTTGGTGACCAAGCAAGCTCGTCAAAATAACTACACTCCCGGTAAATAATGCACAAAATCTAACTTCCGTTATACTTTTACTTTGAAAACAAGTATCCATGGCACTATAAATAAAATGGCCACACCGTTTGTTTGGACAAGTAACCATGTCATTTCTAAGACAACAAACATTGACGTCTAAGGATAGTATTGTAATATCTTCATAGGAATTCTTGTGCTACAATACAATCTTCAGGTGTCGATATCATGACGTCATACTTTAATCTTCCAGTGTGCCTTTCAGATTGAACTTCCAGCTCAAACTATCTAGGCAGAAGATCAAAATCAAATGTCAGACCATTACATAATCATATATTTTTACGTAACACTAACAATATCTCGATAAATTCATAAATCTAATCCGGTCACATCTATTGAACACAAATATATACCATAACAGTTCAAATTGGTGATCGAATGAGTACATAACCCACGAGCGTAAATATAAAATATTACGTAATGTATATGTGAGCATTGTCTAACAGTTAATTCAAATCAGAATTATAATACAAGACAGGAAAAGGAACACTCTTCTACATAAACATTTTTCGTATTCCATTCGGTTAATATTGATATCATTGGAGACAATTCGTTCAGAAATAAACAAAAGAAACACTTAATAGAATTATTGTCAAACATAGTTCTGAACATTTTAAATTTAATTTTAAAGTAAATATTTAACGATTACTGTACTCTTATTAACGTTTAGATTTTTATTTCAAAATCAAACAAACTATGGAACATTATTTTATTTTCTAAATTTAGTACAAAACATAGAACAAACAGTATATAGCCCCCCTTGGATCCTTGTAAGGGAAACTATTTACTTAATGAAATTCTTAATTACTAAGTTAGAAAATAGGGACCTACGTGAAGTTGTGTACGACAATTCTTTTTAAAGTACATAAGCTCAAATTAAATAGTAATTGCTCTTTCAACAAATAAATTAATGTATCTTTTTAAAATAAAATTAAAGATCTGAACGAATAAATTATTTTCTAATATACACGATAGATACCACATACGTTGCAATAATTGAATTAACAATACATTGTAGTAAAGATTATGTAGTATCACGAGTATTCTTTCTTTGAAAATCTGCGTATTATGAAATATTTCTTCCTATTGTTTTGTTTAAAATTCTTACTGTAAATAAAATAAATATTTATCTTATTTCTTGTAAATAGTAGTAAATGATTAAATTAGGCAGTTGTGTTTAATTCTGTGTTCACTTTGCTCCAGGTCAAATCAATCCCTTACACCATCTATAGCCGTACAGAAGAAATTACGCAAATTTCACCCACTTTTGAAGGGGTACTCATAAAATATATTCTAATACTCATGACAAGTATATGAGAATTGCATCAACTTCTACAAACATCAAGGTAAAAATATGCTGTGATTTAACAGTAATGTCTTCCATACGCCGTGAGAGATCATTTATTTTTCAGAACACAAAAATGACTTTTTCAAGAAATTGTTCCTAATTTCGCCCACTGTTATATAAAAAGTACCCAGTACAATGAAACAATTAAGGGGAATTACGAGAAATTTTCGTACAACTTATAGTGGAATACTATGAATAATCTGTAATTATGTATAAAAGCACCAGTGTCATTTATCTGATCTTCAGAAAAACTGTAAATAAAAAAAATATGATTTATTGGAAGTACAAAACAAAAAATCAGCAGAAAAAATGTAGATTTCATATTAAAAACAACTCTCTAGATATTGTAACCAAATGTTACAGTTCATTTTTTCTTCTTTACCAACACAGTTTTCATGGAACCAAATATTACATTTTCTACATAAAACGCACTTTACACCTTTCTTCATTTGGGAATAAAGTCCTTCAGTAATGAGACACTCTGTATCGTAATGACTGATCGATTCTCTACTTGTTGATGTATAACTACAGTGCACATCTTCTTGGTTATCACTGCTTGATAAATAAAGCCTTCTAACTTTGCTTTTACAAGGTTGCCTATTGGTCGCTTTTGAAATTCCTCTAGCACTGTTAGATGTGTCAATAGAATAGACAAATAGCAAATATATTGAGCAGTTTTACATGAGTTTACAGTTTGTTCCACTGCTTCTCTGAACTAATTCACGTTCTTCATATTCTACAATGCATAATGTTAACCTTGGATATTACTATCCAAATCTCGACAATAGCGAAATTTGGACCAGTCAGGTGGGCAAAATTAGGACTCGCTTGACAACCGTAAAATAGAATTATCCTTATACAAGGGCAAACCGTTTTCCCTCAAAAGTAACAGTGTATACTATAAGTCAAGTATCATTAACTAAGAAGACTTATCGTTACCATAATGATATATGAGAGATATCTCATAATCTCATATTAAATGAGATTGGGATATTAGCATTATCCCATTTAATTGAAAATAAGAGAACATCGATTTGAAAATAAGATCAGTGCTTATTTCTTATTTCTGTCTTATCCGTAGTTTGCAACACTGTGGTGTGTGCTTTAAGTATGTTGTTTATCATCACTAGACGATGTAAAATATCCCATACCACGACGTACTGCTCTTCCAAAAAAAAACTTTATACCTAGTTGACAACACTAACAAACCAGTGACATTGCGTTTTCACTCCTGATGTCCACCATGTTGCTAGAAACAAATTTCCGGAAACGGAATTTTTATTCAATGACTCGTTTCTGACTTATTGAGAATGATTCATTTCCTCCCATTACTAGGCATCGATTTTGGACTCAAAGTTGAAAACGCTGTATCTCCAAAAGTAAACGAGATTTCATCCATGTTGAAAGGAACTTCTTAACTTGTTTTGATGCCAGAAATCACCTCCCGAAATTTCCGTCCTTTATTCTAAAATACTGTGGATATATCCTTTATTTAACTTCTATGAATTTTGAGGTTTCGCCCCCCTTCATAGCTCCGCTCCCCCTTGTCAATCGCACCTTACATTTTTGTATTCTCCATATCTCACCATCCTCTACCAGATGCACTATGTTCGATTAGCATCTCAGCGACAACTATCGTGACCCTCCCTTGTCAGTTTTAAGAAATCGTTTTATATTGTGTACATTGGTACAACCAAAAACATCTATAAACCTACTGATAATTAAAGATCTTTATTAACAGCATCCTTTTCATTAACTACAGGACTGTGAAAGTCAGATTTAATTCTACAAAATAAACAAGCTAAGCCACTATTCTCCTGAAATATCATGTAAAATATATTGTTAGTGAGAATGTGAAATTTGCAGTGAGAACCTCGAAAACAATGCAATGGAAATAAAAGGCTAAAATTTAAAAAGGCAGTCAGAATCTATAGTGTAAAAATCTAATAGATAGATTTTGTACGAGTCTTTGAATTTGACACTTTAGTGTACAAAATGTGTTCATGAGTTACTGGAAATTAGCACTTGGCAAATGCCTTTCCCTTGCATCATACATTATTTCAGGGTCACTGGTAAGGGTGTCGAGAGACCTGAATTCCACAATGTACACGGTACGCGTCATTCTGCACTGTGTATCATTGTCATTACTTTTTTTTGATAATCAACCTACACTTGACACCTGAATTTAAAACAGTTTTGTTGTTGTCAAGGGAGTAACAAAGAAGATACAAAGAAAGAGATTAGAACATTGTGTAGGCCAGACATTGCCGATTCAACGATGCAGTTGAAGAAAAAAGAAATACATAACGTCAACGGGTGTTACTTTGAGCTACAGTAACATATTAAGTTTTGGCAAATTTTACTGGTTGTTCCGTGTATGAAACAAGTTTGAATTTTTGTGTCACTGTAACGTATGAAGCTCACTATCTATTATCTATTGGTATTTGGGTTGTTTATTAATATGCTTTCAAATGTGTCCATGATGTATGTATCACCAGACCTGTATAGAACCTGGTAATAACATTGCATTTGAAATAGTCTAGAAATTATTTGTTCCGCAGAAAATGTGAATAACTTATGTCCCTTTCTTCTAAAATATCTTGTGGAATTTTAACAGTAAAGCGTCAGATCCATAAGAACAACCTTCAAAATGTGGGTGCGAAATAATCAAGGTTTTAGAAACAATAATTTAGCAGTAAAACCAAAATTTTATATACCAGAAGAAGAACTTTTGAAATTGAAATTACTGTCAAAAATGTTGGAATGATTTTACCACCACCTACAATTGATATGAGAGATAGTACAATTTGCTTTAATTTAAATTTTGAGAATATTGATATGTCTTTTAATGGGGAAAATATTACTAGGTTACTAGCATGTAGCAGTCATTTTTCCTTTTGCATGGTGGTTACCGGAAATATTCCGAGGCGGACCAAAACCAGTACTGCTGCCTTGCAGTTAATAGAGGGGTCAATAAAGGCTAGGGGAAGATATCATGGTGAGGGGAAGCAGCATCACCATTATTACCACTCTAAGGCTGAAGATGAATGACATCGGCAAGGTTCAGAGATGGACAGAGGACGACATCTTGAATATCTACCTTTACTGCGAGGTCGTAGAGCTGACAACTCTACACACCTAAAACATATCAAGGAATAGTAACAGATGGTTCAAGGATTCTCTTGGGGTAAAATATTCCGGAGGTTTATTGCCCAGGATAGAATCCGATGGCGAACGTTTGTTACTGCGGCGATGAACTTCCGAATTCCAACCCATAGAGTTAGTTAGTTAGTTAGTTAGTTAGTTATTACCGGTACCAGCAAGCATTGTTAGCATTTGATATGATTACAATAGGCATTGTATTTGCGCTGGATCATATTATATTTATCATTTTACAAAGTCAATGCCGGCCGGGTGGTCGAGCGGTCTGCGGCGGTAGGCTGTCGACTCAACGGTCCCGGGTTCGAGTCCCGGCAGGGGCATGGGTGTGGATTTTAACACTTAACAGCTAAAGGCAAATCGTGACGGGCCGAAGTCCAAAGTTACTAAACTGGCCCATATAAAAATAAAGGTTTTTTTTTACAAAGTCAATAGAGCAAACACGTATCTTGCGCTGCCATAACTTCTAAACATCCAGGCATACCGCTACAAGAAATGTAGGCCTATAATTTCTGTGAGACTTTCCAACATTTTTTTCACCATTTGGTTCACCGTACCAGTATGTTTCTGTGTAAATTGGTTGGAATTTAAAGGTAATGAAATAAAGTAATGAAATTTAAAGCTAATGAAGTAATTAAATTTGTTTTCATTATTTGCATCTCGATTTTAACTTATCTCAGATTTCAGCAGTTAAAAAGAAAGAACACGCTAGGTTTCTGCTTCATTTTGTAGTTTCCCAAGCTCTTTTCATATTTTCTAATTTCTGAATTTGAAGATATAAATGACTTGCCCGGTTTATTTGGTTACGTCACGTTAGCGGTAACAAAAACAAAGCCGCTTAGAATTATTAACATCACAAAATATATCCCAAATAGTCTACATTGTTTTTGATTTCTTAAAAATCGGAAAATTTTCTCTCAAAATTGCAAAATTCTTATATGAAATTTAAAGACATGTTAATATGAAGAACGGTAGTCCTTCGAGTGACGCTCACTAACGAATCTGTTAGCGTCACTCACATAAAATTATATACAGCTAATTTCGGATCTATTCAAACTAGGTATAAACCAGATGTTGATGCTTGAAGTTACATTTGAAAGCTCTTTGCCATACTAAGACACAGAAAAAAAAATGGTCGGTAAGACCTCCCTGGGACCCCCTAGGACGGTTCGAAAAAAAATCATATTTCTCTTGAAAGCACTGACCCCAGACTATATAGGTGACTAAAATTTGCGGAATCGTAATGTACGCTTCAATACCTTTCAAACGGTGTATCACACGTTAAAATCGGTGAAGAGGTTCAAAAGTTTTGACTTCTTTAGTCCAATCGCAGAACTTTCAAAAATTTTCGAAAAGTGTGTCTGTTATTATGTCTATCTTTATGCTTTAGTCCCAAATGGTTGGTACCAAGGGGTTGGGGGTTCATTGCGGGTCCCGTTGGGGTAAAAACCGTTATCGAAATACAGAGCCTACCATGGTCCACAATCGCCCTTTTGTATGAAGACGATTACTTTTTACTCGATTTGAACCAAATGCTAACACAATGTGCCCTTTTTAAATAGACAGCAATGCAAAATACATGATATCAGTACAAAAAACCCTTTCGGGGCAAAGAGAAGAGTGACGCAAGAATTATGCATACAAATGAAGTGATATCCAGTTTACGAGTGACTTTTCGTTGTGTCACTATGGCAGAAGTGTTTTCTTTATAATAAAATTAAGAGATTTAGTATCCTTCCTTCCGCCATAGTAACACAAAAGAAAGTCACTTGCAAACTGGATATCACTTCATTTGCGAGTATAATTCTTGCGTCACTCTTCCCTTTACTTCGAAAGAGTTTTTGTACGGATTTCAAATACAGCATATTTCCTGTCAGGGCCTCTTTATTTTCAATACAATTGTAGCTTAAAGTTTGTGCACAACACAAAATGAAATTATAAATTGTTCTACTAACCAATTCTCATAATTTAGCCAGCAAATGAAAGAAAACAATCTGCTTTTAATTTTCATGTGTTTAATGGCACCTCTATACATATAACACTCCATCCATGAGGTCAGAAACCAATATGTCCAAAGTAAACCCCTTTTTGGGATTACATTGGGCATATCTATATAAGTTTTAAACTTCTATTTTCCACATGGATTCAGCACTACCATTAGCATTACTATAAAGTATACAAAAATAGTTTAACAGAGATAAAATTAACTTGATTCGACACATAACAAAAAAGCTACAGTAAAAAAAAATAATAATTTTTAGTGCCTGAAGTAACCCCCGTTGACTGTATGTGCTCCCAATACGTTTGTGTCCGTATATATCTAAAATTTCTTTATCGGTGGGGCTTATTTGGTGTCAAGATGACCCCCCTCAGTTTTATCTATACATCTGACTTACACGTGGAGCATAAACATTAGTATTATGTACTAACAGCCACTAACAATGCATTAACTAAGGATTATAGTTGAAGAGCTAAAATGCAAAACAAGTTATATCCATAGAATGTATTTTTTTTCTTCAGAAATGGGCAAAATGTCTGACACAATACATTTATAGTTAGTTTCACAATTTCATTTGTTTTCGGGTATTTTTGGTGGATGGGGCGAGGTTGACACATGTAATTCCACCATAGTCAGGCAGTGAGAAATCTTTTCTTCAAGTTGATACTAACGTTGAACGATAGAATCTCGCTAAATTAGTTTCAATTTTGAACAGAAACGATCTGAACCACGCAAGTACATATGCATATACTTATGCGTGTGTACACTGAGACTATATATATATCACGATGTGGATGGTTTGGGGTTTTTATATGGATTTATGCGTGCAGCACGCACATTAAGCATTGAATAGTTTTCTCACGTTCCAAAGAAAATCACGATGCATCTATTTTACCATAACGGTGCCTCATAAAACTATAACCAGAGGCGCCATTTAGGGAAGCAGGGGGCAATTAGCTCCCTTCCGAGTTGGAGAATATAAACAAACTAAAACGCAAAAAAAAAACTTTAAAAAGACAAAAGATAAGCCAACATAAAACCACACTGAGAAGTAAAGATTTTTTTTTTCAAATTCAGTTTAATTAAAACAACGACTTATAATGTGCTACTCAATGTAGGTTAATGATTTTTAATTCACTGTTATAGTAATTAATTTGGCGCCGAACTCATACAAAAAGTCTAAAATAAGAAAAAGGATTTTAAGAAGTGTTTTTTTTTTATTTTTACTTACAGTGCGTATTTAAGACGAGCCTTTATCATCGCCTTCTCTAAAGAAGTTTATATCTGTATACTCTTATTTCCTTTTATATCAGTACGCTCAAGAATAATTCTGTATTATGTCTGCATGGAGTTTTAATTTGATCGCCGAGAAAACCTGTACGGCGCGTGTTCCACATCGACTAAACTTATCATAACGGTTGATTCTCAAAGGATGTGCACTGGCACACACACAAGTATGCCGTGAAATTGCTTGCCTGGCTCGTGCCGCGCAGCAAGATCACAAATATTTTGATTAAAATGGTAAAATGAAGGAAAAGTTGAGACGGTTCTGGAGTTCACACACTTCCCTGTTGAGGGCGCCGCGTGTCGAGGTGGCTTGAGCATAGAAGGAGTCGGAAGCAGATGTTTGAAATGCGGAGTACGGGAATAAAATCGCAACTGATTTTCGTTTACAAGAACGAACTGATAATTGATTTAATACTCCGATGCTGGGCCTTGGGCAGTACGCATGCGACCAGTTACTATCATCAATAATATTCAGAGTGACAACAAAAACTCGACTCGCACAACCTTGTACTGTTTAAGATATTTATTTAGGAACAAACGACTTACAAAGCAACGCAGTATCTCTCGGAACTTCCAGTAACAGACGTTACTTTTTAATAATAGGTAACAATTAATACAGCTTTCATATACAACGAACAAATCCTTTTAATGGAACCCGTAAAACGTATTATTGAACAATATAAAAGCTTCTTTAATTGGTTTGTCTCGCAGAATAAATATGAACCAATTGACACGAACAATACAAATTCACCAACCAGTTATACTATCGAAGGGCTTGTATCTATGTTCTTGCCCTTACACGCACAATTCGATAGGTTACATATGAAATGAGACAGAATAAACAACAATATACACATAAAAACACACTATAAATTATGTAAATTATGGAATGCTGCAGTATTTTAGATTTTACTTAACCTTATATTATTTCCTTAGGTCGAATTCGATGTATTCACACCGGATTATATATATTCGCTGACTCTCACCGCGTTCAAGGTACGCATCAACAGGCAACCAATTACGAAAATGTAGTAACAAATATCAACTACTCAATTCTCGTGGTGAACCGTCGAAATAGGTACAAATTACGGAGAAAAAACTATCAAATAGGCTGGGTAGAGTTAGGCTTGATCACTACCAAGACCACAATATCATGATATACTAATGAGAAGAACGCAGAGACACAGGATACTACGAATTATCGCAATACACGTAAAAATAAGCGTAACACCAAAAATATACAACCTAATTTTAGTTGTTTTACGCCTGAAATGACCTCAACTGATGACTCTACGTTCATAGAGTACGAAGACACATTGATTTCCCGTTTTTCCGCCGTTTCTGAGCAAATACAGCCATTTTTCTAAAATTCAGGGATTCAATGTGTTGTGTGCATTCGTTGGGCACACGAATTATGCTAAAAATGTGCACATCCGAATTTTTCGTTACAACCTGCGTTAATATACTTATTATCACCATCTATCACTAGCATGTGAATATTTCGGTTCTACGATCATTTCTAAGGGGGATGGTACCCTCCATCCGGACACACTTACAATTACAAAAACTATACCTACAGAAATTGACTTCTATCTGTGGATCTCATGAGCTATATACCTTAAGATTAGGATCCTTTGTGAATTGTCACGTGACACATACCGCTTTTACACAACCTTAAGCCGACTTCATCATGACATATAGGCATCACAATTATGCCCAATTGTTCCCTATCTAGCTCGACATAAACGTATACGACAACATGGCAAACACTACAAAATGCTGTCTCTGACGTTACCATGCACATGAAAATACCGGACGGCCGCAATAGTTTATATTTATTTTCTTTGCCAGCTCAGTCACACGAATAATCGGCAATAAAATTTCAAAACATATGACGCCTACGGTGACATCTAACATAAAACTACTTATTGACGTAACACATGCACAGTGAATTATTTGTTTCTTTGTTCACGTCCATTTTACTATTACCACGGGTCACGGACTGACCAACGCACCCGCCACATGCACTGTCTGTATATTATTTTATACTGACTTCTGCAGTTTATATAACGATATAGATTAATTATAATAACGCAGTTCAGGCACTGAGGCGATTTGACTTCATACTATAATGTCAATACGCTCATCGACATTGCAGGAATATGCTTCATAAGGCAACCATAGACTTTCAACAGAAAACATTATGCCAACTGCAACACTAGCCACAACTGATAAATAAAACAACATGGAACACACTTACAGATTGTGTGTCTGCTTCCCAGGATACGTCTCCTTACATCACACGTCGTATGTGGGCACATCAACTAGCGCAGATTTTGGTCCATTTCCGTCGTAAATATTATGTTTTTGGATGCACAACAATGAGGCCACTCACTTCACTCCATTGTCTTCTTTCCAACTACTCTCGCGCCACTACAACAACAAACGGCACGCGAGCAAAGTTCATACGTTCGGTGAAAAAAAAAACTATAGTCCAGGAAATACAAGTTACGGTGACTGTCACAGATCGTTCTGCGGAACTTGTCACAACTATGAGGAATCACCATTCCAGTTCTAACCCAAAGTAGTTTATGGAACTGTGACCGGGCAGCTGACCGTCACAAAGTGAAATAAAAATTAAATATCTTTAAAAATGTTATTTATTAATACAGGGGGAATAGTGCATTCTAAGTAAAAACAAAATCGGAATTGTTAAAACTATTTGTTATAATAGTTAAATAGGGTTTTCTTAGTGAAGTTAGTAATTCTTGTAACTTGGGGATTTTTAGCAATTATTAAACTGTCTTTTGTTGCATGAAGATTTAGTTTTAAAGAAAATAGGAACGAACTTTCTAGGACACTATTTAAAATAGATATTCCTTAAGGATTACAGGCATTTAAGGTTTATAAACTGTGAATCAGGAACATTATGAAGTTCCGAAGTATATATTGCCAGGACATCGATGTATATATATGAATTTGTGAGATACTACAAACCAGGTAACTAACTATCTAAGGTAAACAAAGTGAGTTCGAATACTCACATTCCTGTTCTGTTATGGATCCCACTGGTATTAGCATGTTATGAAATAAAGAGGATGTTCTTTAATCCAATGAACAATGATTACATTCATATAGACATATGGCCGCATGGGCTATACTTTAGTATACATAGAATATAACCCAACCGTGACTTGGTGTATGTGTGTACGAAAGGCCACTATATGGAATTTAGATCAATACTCCTTTATTGAATAACACACATAGTTAAACACATCATATAATACTATTGACTCAATATTACGTTTTTATCATTGAATACCGGTTTGTTTATTTTGGAACTTAGTCTTTCATAACACAAGAATCCCGGACTTACGGAACCATCACAGTTCGTATTCCAGTTCGGGTTCTTCTTTTTATCACATTGCACTCCCTTACCGTGTATAATTACTAATTTTGAATCCCTTTCAGTGAGACCAATTGCTGTATGAGCCTTTGTTTTATATGGTTCTTTTAGCTTATTTTCTTTTTAGTGGTCCTTGGTTCCGAGTCCTACCGCATGAACTGATAACTCTGGGGCCTATCTATTCTTGATGTTCCTTTATTTTCTGGTTGGTTAGTGCTTACACATCTCTTGTGCTCGACCGCACCAATGTGACTGTATTCTGATGTTTATTATAGTTAATGGTATTTTTTTTTCATTGTATGCTTTGTTTGTTGTTAACGTCTAAACTAAGACCTTTTAAAACTAGGAATACAGATGTTCCGTAAAATGGATTCCAACCCTTCGTTTCATGAACCTCTACGAGGATTCAGACCCTTTGTTATTTAAACTTTTGTTTATAAGTATTTTCTTGCCTCTCGACGAGAGAAGAAAATTTTTGTTTGTTCAGAAGAAGTCCAGTGCCATTTTCTGTGCTATGGCTTTCACGGTTTTGTGGGTTCAATGTAGAAACAGTCTTTCCTTTTTGGCACATTTTGATAGGTGGATCCAATGTTTATTCAAGTTGCGGGGTCACATCATTATAAAGGTTTTGCGACTATAATGTTTACTTTGTCTGTGACGTCATGAAGAATATCGTAATTTAGTTGGTTGAGTTCTTGTGGAGTTTTTGTTACTCATTTTTTTTCTATTTATATTAGAAGTTATTTACTGAGTTTCTTCCTAGTACCCGCCTGCCTCAGTGTCAACGGATTTAAGATTTCTTCTACCTCTAGACAGACTTCAATCTGAATTGTTTAGTGGTGTCCACCTCAACACCCTGAGCTCAATATGATATGTCCACAGTATAGAAGGCTGTTTTAATCGGCCATTTATTCTTATCTTGTCATTGCAAATTTTTGTCACTGCCGATCGCCACTGCCTCTAACGAATAGTTTTTGTTTCTGTACTAACTAAAAAATAACTTTCGGTTATCAATTTCCGATGATCAAGTAGCCTCGTTGATGATTTGGCTGTGGAGCGGAAAGAGGTAAAGAAAATTTCTATTGACGATCTTGTTAATGATTGCTAAAATGAAACCAAGACGTTACCCTTTGATACATTAGAGCATGGTTTCTCAACGTGGAAGTCGCGATCCGCAGAGGGAGGCTATATAATATAAAGTGAAACGAAAATGCTTATTATAAACTAGAAAATTATTTTGGGGGGTCACCGGCTGGAAGACAAGGTAAAAGAGGGTCGCAGGATGAATGGTTGAGAAACGCTGCATTAGAGCTTTTCATCTGCTGTAAATAACACTTTACAAGAAGTTAACACTTTTCTTATTTCTTATTAATTTTTTCTTATTTTTTAATGTTAGATATGAGTATAACTTGTTTTGTTTTGTAGCTATATCATATTAACAGCGAAGAGATGTGTGCGAATTACGGATATGCACACTATGAAGTAAAAACTATGCTTGGAAATAGGTGGGATGCGCCAAGCGATATATCATATAAGGTCTTTCCTAAATGATCTGCCCCCCCCCCAAGCAAAAACTGAAATGACGCCACTGACTATAAGAATAATGTTTCACGATTTTTTCAAGTTAAGAATTTTGAATTTAAATTTATCCATCGCCTTTAGGCATCTAAGGCTCAGGCTGGGATAGGGGAGGGAACGAATGTGAGAAGGAGTTGGCCAGGATCTAATTTGAAGGTACAATACCGGAAATGGAACCCGTACACTCTTCATTACAAGTCAATGAGCGTTACCACTCAATAATAATAATAATAATAATAATAATAATAATAATAATAATAATAATAATAAAAGAAGAAGAAGAAGAAGAAGAAGAAGAAGAAGAAGAAGAAGAAGAATGCCTTACCCTCAGACTTTACCGAACACTTCTATTTTACAACATTGAGTATGTACTGACACACTTTCGATCTCTGGATATTGAAAAACAGGAAGGAGGGGATGCATGGTAACACGCTTACCACTCCACACATAACACGCTAGTAGTAAATATTTTCGTTGTCTTAGCAAGTGGAGAGAGAAAATCCATTTATTTGATCCTATATCCATAAGAAGTCTCAACGTTTGCCTACAGATTACACTGCAATATTCCGTGTCAGCTCAGCTTTTCCAGCAAGTTAATCTAGAGGCCGACAGATGGCAGCAAAGAGGTTGTAACTTGTTATTCGCACGGGTACAAAGAAATCTGTAATTCAGCGCTTAATTACGTTCAACAACAATTTCAAATTGTGAGTTTGTTTTCCCTTTACTTATGCTAAAGTTTTGACTTTTGAAATATGACACCAAAGATAGATAATTCATAAAAATAGCGAAATGAGTTTCCTGTAAGTTTGGTCATGTATAATACAACTGGAGTTCCTCTTGATTTTTTTTTTTTGGTTTGTGTAGAATATGCAGAAAAGTACATTATTTTTAACAAAGTTGAACTAGAATCTTCAAATCTTAGTAAACCATTCTGGTGTTTCAATAATTAATCAATTTAAATACAATCTATTATTGTTATTTGCCAGAATTGATCGTGCAGAATTGCATTTTCAAATCTCGATCGGGCTGCAAACCAGGAATTACACGTGAAGGGCCCCATACGCCATAGAATCCCACTTGCCACTCCTGGTTCCATTCCATCTTGGAACATGATGTCAACTATGTAGATGAAATACGTGTATTGTGAGACTTCCACTCATGGCGCAGTCTTATTCCCATTTTCATTAAGAAGCAGAGGTGTAGCCAGACAAATTGTTGCGGGGGACTTTATTTTCTTAGGGGGTACCGGCACAAATACCAAAGAGTATTTCATACTGTGTTTATCCTAAATAGTTCAACGTTTATTCACTCAAGGTTTATAGCATAGTGCATCTGAAATCGTACAACTTGATTGATCGACCTCTTTCAATATATATATAATTCACAGCAATATTCAATCCACTATTGCATCAGGCCTCTCCCGGAGGGAGGAGTTGTTCTACAGCTCCCACGCTGGCGTGTTGAGAGGAGAGGCAAAGCTCTCAACTATGATCTTTACTGTCTTTTATTCATTGCAGCTCCCCAATTCATTGCATCACGATGCTGGGTGGGCACCGTTCCAGACTCTCACGCGTTGGAAAAATTTTCTTGGCAAAGCCGGGAATCGAACCCGTGACACTATGATCAGCAGTCAACGACGATAACCACTAGACCAGCGGGGGTGGTCATATATGATATAAGAATAGCTCAAAACGAGTATTCTTTATGTTTATACCAACCGATTGATTAATTGTGGCAATTTTTGTATACCTAAAAAAGTACCTATTAGTTGAAACATAGCTTCTAAGAGCGGTCTGAAGGTATCGCCATTAAATCAGCTTAGATTGTAACCTACAAGACTGCATTTCTTCTTCGTGTAGAAATTATCATCATTGCCTGGATTGTTCATTCAGTATATCCAATGCGTGATGCAAACTATTCATACCCTGAGACATGGTCATCTAGCATGAAACCTCTGGAGGAGTCTGGTCGTCGTCTTTGGAATTCTTCTCCGGTCACCTTAGACCTATGATTTTGCACATTTTCCTGATTGAAGAGTCTTCCATCGGTCAGAAACGAACTGAAGAAATTCATGTGCCCGAGCTCAGAGCTGAAACCGGCTTTCTGTGGCCCGGCTTGACCACGAAAATAGGTGACCTGGAGGCCCGGTCCTATGCCTGGTCCGAATGACCTCGTGACCCGGTCCGAAACTTGGCCCGAATAACTCGATTTACCCGGTCTTGACACGAATGACACGAGACCCAGTTTTGACCGAAATCACGAAACTGAATTATCTCGGCTACCCCATGATCGAATCTTCACCCAGTTGACCCGGTGGTAATGTCTTGACCCGGCAACCTGTCTTGTTTATTTCCATATTATAATATGTTAGCTACCTTGAAAAATGATATAGGTACGGGAACTTTATATTTGAATGTTCTAAAAGATTTTAATGGTTTTATTCTATTTAAATATTTCAAACAAATTTATTTCGGAATAGTCTTTCCGAGGGAGTATTTGTACATCCCCGTTGATATTTTTGTTCTTTCTGGGGATATGAGTTAATCGTTAGGAAATTTTCGGCGTCGTGTTTTTTTGCTGTGGGGAGTAACACCTATGCTCCCGGTCAAGGGAAGAATAAAATCTCTGCTTCGGCCTTTCGGGTCAGACCGGGTCAGGCTAGGTCGGAAGCAGAGACCCGGGTGACCTAGCCAAAAATTGACCCGAGTGGCCTGATTGATCCGTATCAGCCCTGGCCCTTCTAGTCTCACCTGTCAGCCGCAGTCTTATGACAGTGTTCAAACCAGTTCAAATGAATGTGCGGATGCCGTGGTGTTAACCACGGATCTCATGTGGGTTGTCGACTTCCGAAACCCAATGACTCCAATGCGTTCCGTAGTGTGCTGGAGGAGAGATTTTGGCATCTCCCTAAATTTAATATCTCTTGAGTCCCTCTACAACATTGATTCCCTAACCTGGGAGGGGGGGGGATCGAAGATTTACGATGAGGGGAAGATTCAAGAAAGAACGAACAGAAACTTGAAAAAAAAAATAATGGAAAAGCAGAGCACAGAACAAGTAAACGTTTTCGTGGTTTGTAAATGTCTATAATTTTATCTTACGCAAAACTACGTTACATTGAGCAATTTAAGCAAAGTACGCAAGAACAAATTCACGATTAGTGAATTAAGGTTCAAAATAAGCAAAAATAAATAAATAAATAAATAAAAATGTTGTTCCCAAGTACGCAGACGGAAAGATCTATTTAATATAAATATATTTCTCAGTTTTCCACATTTTTTTCCCCCTCATTTGAAGTATCCATATTCATCCTAACTTCGATTGTTTGTACTGATGTTAGTACAATTAAATATTGTTTTCGAAGTAAATTAAAAGAATGGAATTAAGAGACAGTAATCAGAGAGTGTTTTAAATGATTGCTATTTTTCTCAACATTTAATGTTAGGCTGAAGTGCAAGCTAAGGCATTTACCTTTTCTAGATCTTAGTGATGACGCCCCTTCGCAATTACACTTCCTGAGATAGGGACGGGAAAGTAAGGTCCAAAACCCTCTATTAAATGTAGAATTTTGGCATTAGCCTTATAGGGCCGAGTAAAACCAAAGTGAGGATGACTAGTTTGAGAGGGCTCTAACAAGTCTTTCCAGTGCTTACCACTATACACGAGGACTGGATGAATTGCTTTGAGTTGTTTATAATTTTATTTTTTTATTACGAGAAATCTGACAATATAAATTGTGTGAGTAAATAACATTACCCTCAACAGTGCATACGAACCTTACATAGTGGGTACTTAGATAGATAGTAGGATATATTTTGGCAGAAAATGACATTACACCGCTGTAACTCATCTGCATCAATGCACAATGGTCCAGAATCGCCCTCAATATTGCGATAAAAATTATTTTTATCAAGTTTTAGAAAAGTTGTAACTGGTTCAATTTTATAAAGACAAACAACCATACAACTCAAAAAAGCACTTGAGTTGTGATCCTTCTCATCCAGTTAGTGACGTAACAACCTGTGAAGTGTGAAAATGTTAGTGCGCATTTTGGTGTAATAAAATTGAAATTCGTTCATCAATTTTGTTTTATGTGATTTTTCTCCCGAGTGGGCAGTTTTCTGTTATACATCATTATATTTGTTAAATATTCCAGTTTTCATAATGACACATATACATATTATGTGTTGCATGTAAGTGGCGCAATGTATTGTTTGGTGAAGGTAGGCAAAGCCGAAGAATTTGTTGAAGATGTAACTTAATCATGGAGCTACAAAAAAACTACCGTCCGAAAATTAGATTATTGTAGAAATTTTTATGCTTGTCATACTAACTAACTAACTCTATGGCTTACGGAAATCGCAAGTTCATGGCCGCAGTAATAAACATTTGCCACTAGATTCTATCCTGGGCAACATGAAGCCAGTTTTCATCACGAACACCTACTTCTCGAAGATCTATTCTAGTATTCTCCTCCCAACGACGTTTAAGTCAACCCAACGGTCTCTTTCGCTCCAGTTTTACAACCAGGGTAGAATGTGATCTTCGTTCCCACCCACCCCATCCGAGCTACATGGCCTGTTTATCTTAGTCGTCTAGATTTCATTATTTTATCAACATCTAGTGAATCGTACAGTCCGTGGAGTTCTTCATTATGCAATCTCCTCTATTGTCCAGTCATCTTGTCCTGTTTCAGACCGTATATCTTTCTCAAAACCTTATTTTCAAACACACGTAATTTATGTTCATCTGCTGAGGTCATACTCCAACTTTTGCAACGGTAAGGTATTACTGACAGGATAACCGTTCCGTATATTTTCGATTTCAATTTCCTTGATATTAATCGCGATGTTGTTGGACTGAATAGAAACATGCTAAATGACCCGATGCTAAATGACGTTTCATTTCTTCCGTGACCTCGTTTTTGCTTGTTACGTTCGCTTCCAAGCATTTAAATTTGTTTACTTTCTCTATGACCTCATCCCTAATTCTTATGTTTTTATTTCCTTCATTCCCTGTGTTTCGACTTGTTATCATGTATTTTGTTTTATCTTTGTTTATCTGTTGACCTATCTCACCGCACGCTTCTACTACGACATCAGTGTTGCTTTGTAGTTCATCGTATCCTATTAAATCTACATCATAGCTTGTCACACACGAATGTTAAGAAAAGAATTATCTATACTTGCCCGTTTGTTGAAAATATACTTCTAATGTGAAATATCCATTCATACAAATTTTTCCCCAAACCTAATATGATGTTCCCACTTTGTTTCTGGATCAAAATATCGTTAATGTAAAAAGAGTCCATATCCACCCATTTCTTCAGACGCATGCCATTTTAATTCCAGGAACAGACACCAAAACAACTTTAAAACATGTGGGAGATATAGAAGAACAAGCTCAGACGAACTGGGTGAGGAGATAAACGTTTCTCACGAACTGAAGCTGACTACGATTGGTGATAAGATTCGTGATTTGCACTAAATCAACACAGAAGTGATATGTCTGCGGTGCCAACCCGAAAGAAAGAAATTCATCTAATTCCTTGTAGATGAATTGAAGAAATCAATAAATCCATTCATATTCAATTTGATCTAGACACGTGAAATTCCAGTTTTTAGTGACTTATGCAAAATATCTGTTAAAGTGGCAGGTCAGAAGACAGGAGAAAGAAGAGGAAGTTTCTTAAACCCAAATAATGATCCAGAATGTGTCGCTAGCAACTGGGCTTAGCAGTGGGTCAACGAAGTCCTGGAGGCAGCGGAAATACAAATTTTTACAACTCAGTGAAGAGGTTTCTTCTTTAATATAACGAGATTTTCACCATTATTACAGGCATTGATCAAGATCTGATTTTCAAGTTGTGTCATACTTCTGCAGACTCTATCCTGTGGGTCCGAAATCAACATAGCTCTTACCGCAATTACAATAAATTTAATTTTATCGAGATCGACACAAACAAATTTGAGATTCACTTCGGCTTGTGCTTAAAAGTGTTATGGCTTTGTTGACGGTGGTGATGTCCCGCGAGTGCTTCTGATCTGCCTTAGTTCAATGTTTCGTTAATTGCAGAAATAAAGTAGCTGTTTGGTGATTTCGATACGAGACTTGAGATACAATCTTAGGTACTGATCACGTATGTATAACATGTACAATTAAGATTCCTATGTAAGCTCTTGTGATTCATAATTGAACCATCAGTTATAGTGCCAATTTGGCCATCATGGTTTCCTCTCTTTTATACTTTCCCTGTAGATTTCAAAGTGAGTAAAATATACACTAACGAAATGGTCACAGGAAAATCATTGACGTTTCCTGATTTTAAAAACTAGTATCCTCAAAAGGAGTAGCATAATAAAATTCTACTAACTCAGACCTACAAAGTACATCCATATTGATATTGATATGATGGTAGCTTTATTGCGTCATCGAATAACTAAGTACTTGTTCTTTGCTCGTTGTCATCAGCATCATTTATTTATGATTCCATAACCAAATTATTCACATATGATTACGTTTTTGTGCAGATATGTAGAATAAGTACTGGTATTGAATATGTGTGTTTTTCCTTGAATAAGGCTAAGATTTTTCAACTTTTAATAACTAGCTAACAAATACATTTCTAATGTATTATACCTAGCTTCTTCCTGTACATGTTAATTTAGAATAGGTTAATAGTGTATAGAAATATACGAAAGAACCGTCTTGGTATTTTAGTCATCACCGTTACAACGGCACCATTTTACTACCTTGCGGCATCCCACCGAGGAGCTCCTCGAGTGCTTTAAATGAATTATCTTCGAGCAGATTCTCCAACAGGAAGAAGCGAGAGAAAGAGAGAGAGAGAGAGAGAGAGAGAGAGAGAGAGAGAAATTGGAAACGTGAAATGTTTTCGTGGGCTGTCACATTCTGAACCCATCTATTCCACTGAGAAACCACACAATCTAGCTGCTAAGACAACTGTCATTTTTCCCCACTGTCTGATGAACTCAGCTGAAAGGCAAAGACGATGAGGAACCTCCAAGGAAACTAAACGTTACATAAACACATCTCAGTTAAGTCTATTTCATTCTATTGTGAACAGACGTGTATGTGTGTTTGTGTGTGGTTGCCTTCCTTCTTCAACTATTCCCCCTGTCTTGTGACTGAACTTTTGACTTCCATTGTGCACTGCATTATTTCATTAAAGGTTGACTATTGGTGACATGTGTTGCTTACTATCGAACCCCATAGGACTGTGACAACATTTCAGGATGAGATGCTCTCGTCAGTGTTTAAGAATACTGTCTACCACATTACCATTTCGTAAATAAATTCTCTTGTATTGGCTGAATAGCTTACTAATAAATGAAGAGCATCGGCAGCGAGGGGCACAGGGGGTACTTGCCCCCCCGCCTCCTTGGATTTCAGATTTTATACCCACTACTATTCTATTTAAATATATTTGGTGTATGTTTTTATGCTTTTCATTCCAAACATTCCACAAGAAGCTATTTGGTATTCTTCCGTTACATTTCCTGAACCATATTCAAAGCAATCTACGTAATTACAAACACGCCAATTTATACCCACTAAACAAATTATGTGAAAACAGCGAAGGTAAAAACACGAATGTTATTATTCCAATTTTATGTAACTTTCATTTCTTCTGAACGTACTTTGTTTTATGAAGTTCAAGCAGTTCTTCTAGAAAGTCGATAAATAAGAACTCTCTCTCTGCCTCGCTCGCTTTCACAACACATTTATATACACAGCTTAAAAAGCACGAATAAACCAATCGTAATATAGACATTATTTTAAAGTAATAATTTTCGGAACCTCATCTTAGGATGGCTTGTTACTCACGCATCCTATTTTTAATTTTCTTAAATACTGAACAAATCAAGAAAAACACTGAAATCTTGAAAAGTGACTCATCTAACATTACCATTAATGAAATGAACTATTTCATATTTTGAAGCTAATATTTTAGCAGAGATATTTGTAGATCACTAACGTAAGGTAAGGACTTCAAATTTCTCATCAATAATAAATATTTTCAAATTATTGATTACTGTATTTGATAGTTATTCTTAAGAATTATCCAACCCAGTTTCTAAAACGCTATTGTTGATTGTCATTTGTTGATTATTTTTTAATATATTTTTTTTAAATAAATTGAGCCTGACTACCAAGGATTCTCAAAGTGAATCTTAATTTGAATTTTCGAAACGTCTTTAGATAATTTTTGGCTCAAGTTTAATGGATGATGCTGGTAGAATGTAGAACCGAAAGTTTACCTAGCAAACCTTTTCTTCGATAGGAATTTATGCATATAAATTCTCATCTATTATTATTTATTAAATATGTTCTTTTGTAATCTTCGACATCCAACACAAGATTTGATAAAAGTGCTATTACTCACCGTTTTAAATTTGCCTGAATTACTAAAAGTCTTCTATGTCTGATAATGTTATGCCATCTCTGTTTTTGATCACACACCTCATTAATTTCCATTGAAATGAACAACGAGTTCTAACACGCCAGGTATTTGATGATCTTGACTAGTCAAAGACGTTGGATATGTAAGTGTCCGGCGTTACTGAGAAGTTACTATTAAAAAAATGTACTGTGTTCTAAGTTCAGATTCCATTAAGTTAATTTTAAAATTATGATGATTTCAATTTTATTTTATGTTTGAAATTATTTTATATTGTTCAGCAAACTGTTCGGAAGTTGTACCCTAGAAAGTTGGATGGATATAGTGTTCTCTTAATATAGCCCCCTTGGGAAAATTCCTGGCGGCGCCCTTGAAACGGCCCCTAAAACTTTGTACTATTAAGATGAGAAATTAGGAAATTTACTTTGCAAGAATTGAGCCATTCGCCCTTTTGTATTTTATATCGTTAAAATATCAACCAATCAAAATATAGATAGGGAACTCCTTTATCAGTCAGGAAGAATAGTTTCTTAACATTAGTCAGATGAGACTGATATAATATTTTTGGAATTATTATAATATGCCCTGCAGAGGGAACTAACTAACTCCACATTTTATGCTTTATTATCTAGTGGTAAAACAAGCTATTCCGTGCTTAGATTATTGTTACATGTTTGTCTTTTATTCGGTAGCTTTGGTGGTTCCTTTAATGTTCGAAATGCATTGACATTTTTGACTAATGATTATAAAAACTGGAGACTTCCTGTACAATCTACGTGTTGGTACCTATTCAATAATGTTCTTTTCTTGTTTTTTTCAACTGTAGAAAATGTTTTAATAGTTTTGCGTATGTGGTCCCTAACTATAGGTTAAAAATATGTTCTTAAGAGCTTGACCATAACAGACATGATTTTAATTAAAAAAATTACTTCCACAAATTAATTTTAGAATTTTATTTATGGCCTTTAGGTATCTAGGGGCTCAGACCGGGATAGATGAGGGGAAAAGGATTCGGGAAGATGTCGGCCAGAGCCTACGTTGAAGGTGTCATCCCGGAATTTGCCTGGTATGCCTGGAAAAATCCTGGAAAACCTCAGTCAGCATTCTTGGCAGCTGGGTTCGAACCCACGACGTCCCGAATGCTACACCAACACTCTACCATTTTACAAATTCATGTTTGTAGAGACCCAATAAGGCAAATTATTTATTTCTTTTCACTCATTTCATATTTTGACCTTAAATTTCATATTGTAAATTCTTATTCCACGAGTGGAGGATAAATTTGCCTAAACGAAAGCAAACTAAAAAAAAAATCAAGGTATTAAATTAATAGAGAAAATATGTTTATCTTCGTTCCTGTAAATCTTTCAGAAATGTACAGAGAGAGTTCTCGAATTCAGCTTCTCCATTGCTGTATATTCTGTAAAAATCCCTGTATCGATTCAAACTACTGATAGTTTACCTGGTAAACCACACATGCAAGAAGGGTGGAAGAACCCAGGTAAAAGTCTGTACTGGCTCTTGTATGATTCACATCCTACTAGGAAGTGTCTATGTTGAATCATGCAAACGCTGGACGAGTGGATGCTTCAAACTAGTGGCTGTATCTCTACAAGTGGCCATAACACAACAGGTGGCCGCACCCCAGCAAGTGTACGCTTCTCAACAAGTGGTTGCAACACGACTGGAGGCTACATCTGGCTGCTCTCAACAGAAGGCTGTGCCTCAACAAGTGGTCTTCCTGACACCAGAAAGTGGCCGCATCTAAGCAAGTGGCCGCAACAACAAGTGGCTACATGTCAGTTAGGGTTCGCAACGCACAGTGACTTACTGCACTGCATATGCCAAGCGATTGCCAAGCGATTCTTTCGCTAGAACCCACCAGAGGGCTATATACCCTCTATTTAGGGAAGAGGGTTAGGCAGATTTTGGAAGCTAGGAAATGATTGTTGGGCTAAGGGATGATGGGGATCTTATTATTTTATTGTTTCTTTATTAATCATATTAACGTGGGTTCTTACGAGTTTTCCTCATAATCATATCATTAGGTAGGAGGTTAATGTAGTCTAATTTGAATACATCTTGTTAAATGATAATCTGATGAAATGGACATGAAGTGCACATTTATCACAACACGTATGAAAGTTAACGGTCGAATGCGTTGTTATCTTGTAGTCCAGGGGCTTCTCTAGACCTGATATGGACAAGTGAGCCCTGTTAGTGTTAGTTGACTATAGTGCGACGTATGTGAGTGCGTGGTGATGGTGAATGATAGGTGCGCTGAGGTCTTGGATGAGGTCTGATTCTGGATGGTCTAGTGGTAGATTGCGAACAGTAATGACAGTGGTGTAGCGATGTTTCGAGAGGGTGTTGCAGTGTTCGTATGTGAATATATGATGTCTAGAAGAAGTGGGTGTTGTTGTTCAAGTCTTATCGCTATGTATTTTGACGTAGGGCTTCAAGATGGAATAGTAAGTGTGGAAATGAGATTCTGTCATAAAGTTCTCGTGTAGGGCTAGGAAGTTTCACTCGGAAGGCGATTCGTAATGCGTGACTCTCGAGGATCTGTAACATTTTATAAATGTGTGGCGATGCTGAAATCCATTATGTAAAACCATAACTAAGTACTGGGCGTAAAAATGCTTTGTAAGTATTGGTGATTGTTTTAGAGTTTAATCCCCATGTTGTATCTGCTAATCGTTTCAGCAAATTTAGTCGGTTGGTGGCTTTTGTGATAACTGTCTCTGTAGGTGTGGACGCCAGGTTAGTTGGTGATCGAACGTGATGCCTAAATAAGTGACGTGTTTCGTAGGACGGATCGGTTGGTGTTGGACGGTTAGATCAAGTCGGGATGGATTACGGCAGATGCGGGATCTACGATTGGGGGATAGGAAGACTATTCCTTGGGTTTTGTGTGAATTGATGGTGAGACCCCACTTACTGCACCAGGATGCAAACGTAGGTTTCATTTATTTTCCGGTTGATATGTTGTATGCTCTTGCTTAGAGCAAGAAAGGCAATTTCATCCGCATACTGGAAAATGTGTATTTTAGGAGGTAATAGGGATAGATCGGTGACAAAAAGTAGGTAAAGGATAAAGTGCTGAACCTTGGAGAACTCCGCAATGAAGGAATATTGGATAGGATAGGCTAGAGTTGATGTTGATATATGCAATGCGGTTGGAGGTGAAGTTGAATATGAACCTTAGCATGGTGATAGGAAGATGAAAAAATTGCAGTTTGTACAGTAGAGTCTGGTGCCAAACGTTATCAAAGGCTTTTTCGAGGTCGAAGAGGACAAGGCATGATGGAAACGAGGTGTTGTAGTGGTTGGTGATTGTGTTAGTAAGACGTAGGAGCTGGTCATTGATGCTATAAGATGCTCTGAATCCTGCTTGGTTGATAAGTAGGAGATTATGGTGTTCTAGATGACTATGAAGACGGTTGCCAAGGATTTTTTCTAGAGTTTTAATGAAAACGGGAGTGAGTTGGATAGGTCGATATGTCGCTTGAAGGTTTATGCGGTTTGGGAAACATAAGAGGTTTGGACGTTTTCCAAGAGGCGGGAATAATTCCGGTACGAAGTACAAGGGTGAAGAGAGATGCGAGGATTTGTAAGAAATTTAGCGGTTTCTTTGATATGTCGATACGTGAATTGGTCAATGTCGGGTGTTGTGCTTGTGTGCAATTATGTTCGTGATATCGTCTGCAGTGATTGGTGGAGTAAGTGGGTGTTCTTGTGCAGGGTGGTTGGGATGTGGTTGTAGTATTGTACAGGCTGTGTTGAGTCTATCTGCTGCATATCGTCGGTTAGGGTTGAGGGGAATTTTGGTTGTGAAGATTTTTTTAAGATGATCTGCAAAGGCGTCTGCTTTTTTGTATCTATTTCGAGTGGTTGATTATTATGAATTAAAGGACATGGAATTTAAGTACATTATCCTGTGAGGGCTTTGGAACGGTTCCAGTATTTAGTTGGATGTGAGTTGTTTTTTACCTGATTGCAGGTTTTGATTCATTGTCTGAGATTATAAGTATTTATGTAGTTGCGAACTGTTCTCTGTAATTGTCTGTGTAACTGAAGTGATTCCGGGTTGTGAGTGCGTTGGTAAACCCTGTAAAAGTAGCGTGATTGGTTTCTTAAAGGAATATATTGAGGTGGTAGGTTGGGTCTATAAGGATGTATAGTAGATTTGGGAATAAATTTGCCTGAAGCTTGTTGTAGAGATGTAGTTAATGTGTTTAGGGTCGAGTGTCGTTCATCTTCTGTTGTAGGGGGTGTAAGATGTGTAATATGACTTGTTATGTGTGATCGGTAACCTGTCCAATCTGCTTTATCATATCTGAGAACTGTTCGAGATGGTATGTTTGTTGGAACTGAAGTTTGTTAGTGATGCTGGAGTATAAGTTTTATCGGAACGTGATCACTCCCGAGTGGGTCGAGTACTTATGCATCTTTTTGTTAAATTGGTGGAGGTTATAACAATATCCGATGTAGTACTGGTGATCGGTCGAGTTGGCTTTCGAATGTTATGCATTGTTGCTAATGTTTGTTGTATGATAAAATTGTGAAAGTCTTCTTTTTCTCGATCTGACCTACTTTGAATGTTGATGTCTGCCATTATGATATAATATAGAAAAGTATTATCAATGTACATAAAGAAGTTATTCGGAATGATATGACCCGACGGACGTAGATCGTGGCTATGGTTATGTATATATGTTTGTAGTATAGCGTTACGATTAAGTGTTCCGGTATATTTAGAATATTCGAATTATATTGTCTGTAGGCAGTATGAGGTGATAGACCTAGTGCGACTCCTCCATTTGCTCGCCGAGCTGGTACTTGGCTGTCTTGTCTGAGCAAATGATACCGTGGTATTTTGCAGGTGTGCTGACGTTTGAGGTATGTTTCATTTAAAATGAAACTATTTACGTTTTCTTCTAGAAGTTGTTGCTCGAATAGGTGTTTGTTGGTTTGAAGTGAACGGATATTTAGGAGTAAAAATATTAAGCTTATGGAAAGTTCTATGGTGATGTTTAGTTGTGAGTGGTTAAACTTCTGTCTCAAGTGCATTTGCATGAAAGTGTGCATAAGGTCCAGAGTAGGTTGCTGTGAAGCTTACATTAAGGGTAGTTTTAGCTGCATACTCAATTTGCTGTATGATATATTGCCGTTGAAATGGTTGAATGTTTTGCAATGTGACTGTTATGAAGGCAAGGAATTGATCTATTGTAATAGGTTGAAAAGCTGAGGTGACTGGAGTGTTGTCATGGTTTTGCGTGACTGGTGTTCTGATAGTTACTATAAGTTCCGGTTTTTAAGGTTCTGCTGGTGGCCGGACTTTACACTTGTAGCTGAATGTCGGATATGCATCCCCACAAGTAGTGAATTTCGGTGGTTTTTGTAGATTAGTACATGATTTAGTGGTGTGAGGTCCCGAAACAGAATCCGCATTTGGTTTCATTATTGCATTTAGATGTGTGATGAGCATTGTGCAACAAACAATTTTTTTGCATCGGACGGGTAGAGGTGGTGGTGAGTGCGATGGTTCTACACTGTAGCGTCTCCTGTATATGTAAGCTTCCTTTGGAAAGAAGGTCGTCAATTGTGTACTGCAGATCGGTGAGAACTCGAATCATATATGTCGGTCCGCCTTGCTTGTCTTTATGCGAATGCATTTTGTAATTGTATGTCCTTCTTGCTTTAGCTCTGCTTCTGCTTCTGAATCTGTGATGGCAGGTTCAACACCGCGGATGACTACGGATAATGTTGGTGCTTTGCGCATTTGTGGTGCTTGTCTGATGTTTCTATTTTCCAGTCGTGTGATGTTAGCTGATTTCCCAAAAATTTCAAACGTATGCCTTTTTCGGATTTTGTTGGTTAGATTTGAATCTGGAGTTTTGATTATGATGCCGTTTACCGTCGGTATTAGTGGTGTGATTGTCTCTCTGCTGATGTACTTTAGGAACTGTTGGAATAGTTGCTTAGTGTTTTGAAACTCTGGATCATAGTTGGTGGGAATGAATGTGTTGGTTAGGTCCGAAAATTGATCTCTATTGTTAATGTCCATTGTTGTATCCGATCCTGAATCACTAAGAGTGTCCATCTTCTTGTGTGAAGGCGATTGTGGTGTGATGCTACCAGATGCGTTGTTTGCCGGTGAACGTGATCGTGAGCTGGTTGTTTTCTCTAAGCAGTGCACGTTCTATTCTCGCTTGTGCGTATGCAACACGAGGTCCTTGTTAGTAACGCTAACCAACCACAACTAGGCTAGGTTAAGTTCTGACAATCGAAGATTGACTTACAATACAAAGTATTTTGTCACTGAAATACTGCTGACAAACAATATGTCAGCATAATACTATAAACATTTTCATTTTGTAACAATTGATGGTGAACAAAGTGACATATCAACATTTAATTACAAGTAAGAGAATAAAGTAAAAAGGAGGAAAAGTTACTTTTGCCACAGTTTGCTTCATTTACTTTAGTAAATACAGCCACGACATCTATTGTTCATAAAAGTAAAGAATGTGGTGCATGTGAAAATTTTCTCTTTATACGTTTCAGGAAGAGACGTGAAATTGTGGTTTTCATTTTCTCAGTATTCGCCAATATACTATTGCCAATGTCTCCCAAAATAAGTAAACTTCGGGTCTAAGATTTCGTTCACTAATAGAAAGCATATGACATGTATCTAAGAGTTTTCTTAACAAACTAAAGTAGTGCATATTTTCATATTCGCCCGATTCCTGATTATCTTGGAACAACTAAAATTCACCAGTTCGTGTAAATCAGTGGTTTAACATGATTTGATAAAGTACGACCACGCGTTGCTTGTCACGTAAACAGTTGATGAGGGATGCAGTTCTTACGCAGAAAGATGTAAAGTGGATTGTTGCTTCAGTTTGATCATTTTTTAAGAATAATATCCTATTTCCATGGCCGATTAGGCCAGAAATTCTGCTGATACAATCTACAATCGGTCCATCTACAATTTTGTGTAAAGCAAAGAAACATTTATCTATAGTGCATTTGTGGCAGTCAGATATTCTGCCATAATTTGCGTATGCACGCGCTTTATACCACTCATTAACGCTCAGTGCATGTGCTCGCTCAAAACGCACAAGCAGCAAAATAGTCCCTTTTACTTTTGGCTGTTACACACTTATTTCAAGATTCCATGACTTGAAGCTTTGTTATATTTTGCGTTTCAATACTTCCACACATGTTGAAAACATTGCATTCTCATGAAATTTTACATGTTTGACGTTTATAAAGTAATGTTAGCTCCTGATACGTAAATGAATCTAGAAGGACAACAAGCGAGCTGTCGTAGTTGCTAGAGGGTTTGGCCTATCAATTGAAAGGTTCTGAGAATAATCCTAGCAGCCTCCCACTCTTACTAAACTTTTCTCTGTCACACCAGGGAACTGCCGGGACGAACCTACTTTAACATCCTCTCCACCACCGCATCCCTGAGCCTTATATTAAAGAAATGAGAACGGATGAAAATGCAAGTAAGATTAGACTGAAATAGCTAGTTAAAATTTCTGTTCAAAACGAAATCTGGTAAACTATTGCGTTCCTAATTAATGCTCTTGAAAACGGTATGTCTTTATTCTAGGTTCGAACAACATGTTTTGATTGAATTCGCTTTATCGCAGCCAAGAAATGTTTGCAAGCTAAGTGGAAGTATGTGAATTATTTTTTAAAAACAGTGGTATAAAACGTATTTATACTAAAATATAGCCCAGCTGCTAGACCTGATTACTTGCCAATGAGTGTCACCTTACCGTACAGCCAATTATCAGAAAGGTTTCACTTATCAGACGGAATAGGATGAGGAAGAAACAAAAATGTTTAGCAATAACAAATTTGCTTAATTGTTAAACAATAAGGCTTATTACACAACTAAACGTGAGATATGAAGCGCCACTTACTGTTTCAAATAAGACAAGCTTTTTTTTTATCAATTCCTGTTTCATTAAATGAGTCATTCAAAACAATAATGCTAGTCGCTCAGATATGAAAATTAGTCTATGTCACTTATACAAACATACGACATTTGGGAACGTAAAAAATAAAAGATTTTATAAACTTTTTTTTAAAATCGTAACTGTACAAGGAGCTAGTCCACGAGAATAAAAAAAAAACTAAATTTATGTTTCTACTTAATGCATGTATTCCACTGGGTGGTTTCGTACCTAATTTACATGTCTCTGTGCATGTGTGTTTGCATGTTCGTATTAATTAGCGCGTACGAAGTCTGGTTATGTGAAAATCCCCAAAAGGGCGACTATAAAATGCTCTGACGTTAAGTAATGATGCTGCAAAAACACAGGAAACATATTTATTGAGCTCGATTCCTTTTTTTTTTTTGCGTTCTCTTTATACTTTAGTTGGTTGACACTCAGAATACAATACGTGCAATTGCATAAGAAAAGTCCAGCAAAGATCGAGAATAAAATGGAGTTTTTGTTAAAATTTAGATTTATTTCCAAATACATCCTAAGAATACGAGGCATAACCAGAAAATACCATAGCAACTGAGGAGACCTAGCGGAATGTTTCGATATTAAACTACCATTTGCCGCATTCCACTATCCCAAATAGGAAAATCATGTTGGACTAACGAAAATCTGATTGTATTTTTTTAGTCCTTGTGCCAGAGGCCAAAAAATGATTTGGTATAAAATCGGGGGACCAGATGAAACTTTCAGCACTTGTACACTGACATGCGTAGAGCACGAAAATACGTGATAGACATTCTAAAATGGTAGCTATCCAAGATGGCGGCCATTCAAAATGGCGGCCGACGCTATTTATTAAAATCAACATATCTCAGCTATGATTTATCCGTTTCTATCATTCTTTTTTTAAATGAAAGATATTTTTATTGGTTACATTTATATTTATAAGCACTATTTTCGTAAATCTAATAGTTTTTTCAGTTAAATGTAAAAAGGTTTTAGTTTAGCCTAAAATATTTTCTTATTTAATATTTTACTTTGAAACGATTAGTTTTAGATAAACCTATGTCCTTACACAATATATAGCGTGTAACTTGGGCTTTAATTCAAGAAAAGATCAATTAAATCCGACAGGTATAACCAAAGATATGGACAATTGATTGAACATTTCTTCAGTGCGAGGAAACATTATGGAGGCACTAATGCGTGTAGAAGCTACATGATGTTTTGGTATGAAGAGCACGAATATGGGTGATAGACATCACAAAACGGTAGTTATTCAAAATGGTGCCTATCGCCAATTCTCAATGTTTCAAGATTTCGATGGTTCCTTTTTTTAAGTGAAACTTAATTTCTTTGCCTTCAATGTTTATTAAGAGCAATATTTTCATAAATATAAAAGAGATTTTTTGTTAAATTTAACAATGTGCATTTTAACCTAAATTATTTTATTTAATATTTACTTAAGTATATTTAGTTTTGGTTTATTAAGTGAAATTAAAAAATAACAAAAATGTTTTATTATTTTCTTATTTAAGCTCTTATTAGGAAACTATATTTTTTAGATAAATATTTGCTTTAAAGTTGCTTAAAGGTTTTAAATTTACGTTCAAAAGAGGCTTCTTTTAATATATACTTTTATTTGCGGAAAAGGGCAATAATATCCGATAATCTGGACCTTAGAAATCACTACTAATAAAAAGTTTGATTTTCTGTTGTACTGTACAAACAGGTTAAGGCAAGTAAATGCATTGTGATAGGCGATAGAAACTAACTGAAAGTACTTTATATTGGCCAAAGTGTTTCAGAAATTTATTAAGAACTGGGATCAGCTGTAATAAGATTCCAATAATGTCACAACATTTAGAAGCATAGGAATCGAGTGAACTGTTCCAGATGAGTTATTCAAGACACTTGGAAATTTACTTGTGACATGTGTTCCAAGAAAATATAAATTGGAAGTGCCAATGAGCTACGATGAAATTATTTACATCTAAAGGCGGATGAAGTCGATTACTGCTAACTACCATCATGCAAGGATACACTGGAACGCGCAAATTTCCAGATAGGGATTTAGATACGAAGACTTGGAAAATACTCTTAAGTATACCAGAGGATGGATGTATGGATGGAGAAAGGACAACGAAGGAAAGCTATTCATTTGCACCAGAAACTGTTGTACTTGCCCTCCTGCGTTGCAATTGTCACAGAAATACGCAGTAATTGCTCTGGTTCAGATTATTAATTAGCGTATTATTGCTCTTTTCTTCAAATAAAAGGAGTGTCTTTTGCAAAACCATTTATTTATCTAAAAATAGTAGTTTTCTAACATTTTTTAGAAAATATTATGCAAATTTAAATAAGAATATATTATACATAAAATTTTGTTTTTTCCTCGTTTTTTGAAAAGACATTTTCGCCTAAACCTAAAATCTGCCTCAGTCAAAAATTTAATAAAAATTATTTGGGTTAAAATTCACATTGTTATATTTAACTGAAAAAAAATAGATTTATGAAGATATTGCTTATTGAACTTAAAGAAATTATCTTTAATTTTAAAAAGGAACCATCGAAATCGGAAAACTTAGAGACGAGATAAGCGATACGGATATATGTACCATTGAAAATTGGCGATAGCCACCATTTTGAATGGCCGCCATCTTGGATAGCTATATTTTAGTTCCATCTTGAATGTCTATCACGTATTTTCGTACTCTATACGTGCCAGTGTACAGGTGCTGAAAGTTTCGTCTGGTCCCCCCATTTTATACCAACGACTTGTCTGGCACAAGGACTATTTGACGTTTGATTAACGTTTTTCTGTACGGTTCGGTCTACGTACTATTTGTCCGTTGGTTATATCATTGACCCTAAAAGCGATGCCCAACTGCTCGATGCAACCGAAACAGCACACTTTTTCTGCTGATTTAAACAGAGAATTCACAATGCTTGCTGCCTATTGGCATACATATTTAGCTGGAATATATCTATTCCCACCATGATGATGTATTAATCACTAAGTAAAGTTCCAACTTTCTACAGCGGGATTTGAGCTTGGAACCTTTCGATTTGTAGTTTGTCATCCTAACCACTCTGTTATGAAGTCATCTTCATATTGACTACTACTATTATACTGTTCCTTTAATGTTACGAAGACTATTTATGAAGTAAAGGCTTGAATTTGATACTGGATCGCTGATTGGATCGTGTGTTAGATCTATCAATCAATCAATGTATGTTTAACGTATTATTTATGGTTTGTCTTTTGTATCCCCCTAATTTTACCAATAGTGCACACATTTTTCGTCACGTTTACCTGTTGTTAGTTTTTCCACATTGGGTCAAATATTAGCTTTTCTGGTGCGTTTGTGGTTAGGTTTTCACTAGAAAACCAACAAACCAAAAACAACGTTGCCTACATAATAATGTACATTGGACCAACGAAGAAACCATGAGGATGAGGATTAGTTGTTAAGCCATATCCTGTGCAGTGGACACGTGCACAGCTGTATTTTGAATGAGCGATTCCAGAATTATGATGTTCGAGAGGTCCTAGTTGCTATTATGTGTTTAGAGCAAACGTTTCGAATATGAAATGCACTAAGTCTGGCCGACTATGCTATTATACTAGGAAAGTGTGGATGCGACAAGTATTTTACAATGTGAGAACGCATCTGAAGATTTTCTGTCAATACTTAAATGTAGGCTTGCACAGTTAACCGCTGATTTCCAAGAAGTGCAGCACGAAATCTTTCGACGTGATCTTCGGGTGTTAATATGTAAGGTCGTCAAGGCTTTAGATCTTTTATGACAATCGTTGTGACCCTTTTTAAAATCATTAACTACACTTAGCAGTGCATTAATCAAATACAGCTGTGGCAGATAAATTAAATAATCTGTTTCCAGAATATTTAATTTATTCGTTCTATATTTAACCGTTCCTATCTTATTAAAAAATCCCAACCTGCTTTCCTTATTATGGAATGGTAACTATCTATGTTTCATAAACCGTGTTTGCAAGAAAGGATATAAGACAACGGAAACGAATGTTATTTCTAGCTTGAAACTGAATCGCATGTATTAAGAAATCATGCCACTCAACAGGATTTTGTGGTATTGATTACAAAGCAGTTTTAGCAATTAGTAAAGGAAATGAGAACATGTTGTTGTAACAACGGAATTGTGGAAACCACGAAATTGAAGTTGGCTCCGGAATGATATCCTTTCAGAATTAATCAACAGGAAAGATGGACTCTTCTATCCTTAATTTCTAACCGCAAAAATTCCCTGTTTTTTTCCCAAAAATTAAAAGATGTAATTTGTTTTGAAATAAACAACATGTGCAATCGCTAATTCTCTGAAGATAATACAAAATTAACGTCACGTCGTAATTTTCATAGCAAACTACGTCAATAAGAAAGTGCTTAAAATGCTATTCATATTTGTCATGTTATTTCTGTGTGAATAGAAGACGAACGACGAACATCGCTGCCGCCATTCAGGTCAGCTCTATTATAATTAAATAGTAGATCTAGAACATTTAGAATTATGTTCAATTATGAGCTAGCATATCGAGATTGATATAGAACATTAGTATTTGCTTGCTTAAAATAATTCAGAATCTCTTTAACAATTATGTTTCATTGGAACTTTGCATAAAGAAATAATACTAGTTTGAAATTGTCTATTTTCGAGATGAAAAATTTAGATGTAGTTATATTAAATGTGTTAACGATACGGGAAGGAATAACGACCTGCTTGTTAAGGAAAGCTACAATGGAAACTATTGCTAAAAGATTACTGAATTCTAAGATGACTTTGGCAATGTGAATATGATGAGATTACTCTTGTTCAGTTTTACCTCTCTCTCTCTCTCTCTCTCTCTTCAGAAAAGATCCTTATTATATTTATTCTTTGTTAGTAATTTAAGTTACAGATTGAGAGATTGAGTATTCCAATTTGGTTATTGTAAATTAATTATTAATCTATGTAACGCCAGAAGAGATCACTACTGTAACCCCCCCCCCTTCCTCCTTTACGAATTCCCTTAAATGGATTGAGAGCTTCGCATCACGAAGTTTGTTCTAATTTATATTTGTGAAATTTTTCATTGTCAATACAATTGCAAAGTTTCTCAAGATAACTTGTTACTTTATTCTTTATTTATTTTGTTATTGTTTTTTATTTTTATTTGTTTTTTTTAAATGAAATCGCTTATCGAATTCCATTCAGAGTTGGAAACATAAAGGTATAGTCACACCAAGACTAATTAAGTATTTTCTTTAAGTAATTTCCAGGATTAAAGTCAGGCGACCGAGACGGCCAGCTGTGCACTGTTAATCTTATATTTCAGGAACGATGCCTTGGTTGTGTTATTTCAAACTACAAAATTGATCTACCTCTGATCTATATTAGCTCCAATCTCTTAAAATAAATTAGCTCCATTCTCTTAAAATAAATTAGCTCCATTCTCTTAAAATAAATTAGCTCTACTTCAGAATTACATTAGTGCTACCTCTGATCAACATAAAATCTCCTTTAAGTTCTACAAAAACAAACATATTTAATTTTGGCATGGAAAAATAGTGTCAACAAATTTTTAATCTGCCAAACAGCTCTCCCTCATATGCATGAATAACCAATTGAAATTGGTTTCTATCATCAATGTTAGGAATGAAGCTTCTGAAACTAGGGTATTTATTGATTATTGGTCATAACACATTAGAAGATCTCGTCTAGTTATAACATAACAATTGACAAGTTATAACGTCGTCGGACTGTTTAATACGAAAACGATATATTTTCAGGTATAGTAGTTGTTTATTTTTTTAATTTTTTTTTTTGCACGAGTTTTTAAAAGTGGTAATATGTATTCCTTATGTTTTTGCAGCAGATAAAGTTATTAATGTATTTTTGTAGACCTTAATGGTCGTTCCGCGAGCCATAGTTTGGAAACCGCTGTCATAAATAAACATATATACACACAACTTTCAAAAAGTGCCGACGTGTGTCGACAAGTTCCCACGGCTGAAATGGCTCACTGCTACATTGTAGAATGTAAAAATTCATAACAGAAGAATATTCTTCCCTCTTGTTTTCGATGTGAATCTACAATTGCGTTTTCTTTTCACTTTTAAATCTGAATTTAATTAAATTATTTTCTCCTTTATGCTTGGTGTAAACTGAACACAGCTTAAAAGTTTAATATTTCTTCAGCGTTAGTTGACACATTGTTCAAAGAACAGATTGTTGGAACTCTTAAGCAAATTCACACAGGATATCGCAGGTTTGATCATACTTAACGTAGACTGTTAACACGGAAAATAAGTTATAAGTCACGCATGTTAGTGGTAGATCCTTGGCTTATCATTTAGGAGATCGTGGGTTCAATCCTAGCGGTTGACGTTCCAGATTGAGGTTTCTCCAAGGTTTTTCCTCAGTCAAACCAGGCAAATGCCGTAACGATACATCCAAATTAGGCCCAGCCCAACACCTTCTGTATTTTTCCTCCTCCCTTATCCCGGTTGGAAACTTAGATGCTTAAAGGACATAAATGGAATTTGAAATAAATTCAATTCTAAGTCAGAAATATCTAGTAAATTTAATACCATGATTGCTACAATGAACACGTAATGTATTTCTTGGATAAAACTGAGACAAGAGTAGCGTTTGTTTCTGATGTTACAGTGTTCATCTTCAAGTTTCCTCGCAAGATAGTAGTGAATAAAAGCGAATATAAACCATATAAATATATAACTTTTAGGCCCTTCTAAAACACATTCATCCTCTTTTAATTTTAGGGCCTGTCTTTAACGAACCTTTACGAAATCATGTAGAGAAAAATTTAATTCATATTTCCGTTGAGCAACATTGATTTCTTCGGCCGTTCATAATTGGAGGACTCTGAAACTGACGCGTCCCTTTAGTTTGTTTAATTTTTCACCTTGAAGGGTTCAAACTAGATATACACATTTCAGTACCGGTACGCTATCATCGGGTCAACCATAAGTCTACTCTGTAAACTTATTACATAATTTAATGCATAACTTTACAGTCTTCTTGCAAAATTATTTTTCTCTTCTCTTCATCGACAACTGTAGAGACTGTTCTCACAAAAATCCTTTCTCTTCGGAAGAGCCAATTTATTATTGAAGAGTGTGCGAATCAATCCAAACTGTACAGACTGCTCTTGCAAAACTCATTTCTCTTTAAGAATGTAAATCTTATTCTTGAAAAGTATGTGATTCAATCTAGACCTTTGCAGAGTGCTCTCGTGATAGGATTGCGTTATAAAAAAATAGTTGTATGTGTTGTAGTAAGGAATGGAAATTTGACTATAACTACCGGAAATCTGAATGTCAAATAAAATATACTTGGAATCTTTAAGTTCATTATTACGAGTTATTAAGTTTCTTTGTTTGTGGAAGTGTAATGATTGTTGTTGATTGTTTTACTCGTATTGATTGGGATTCCTTCTACATGTAAATGTCCATCGTATGCCATATGTATTTAATTCTTATTGGTTATAACTCTTGCATTCGGATAGGTAGGAAAATATTGCAACCCAATAGTCCAACCCAATCATAGCGCTCCTATCATTTCAGAGTGGGTCGAGGAGTATTGCAGTGACTTCATTACCTCAGTGCCTCTTTTATTTAATCCAATTGAAAATTTTAATTTTAATACAACACACACACACATTGAGTAATAGGACACGGATGCGTGAGGAGCTTGTGTTTTTCGCTGCGGCAATTGCACGGTGTTTTCTTCGTTACTGTGATCGAAAACATAAATGCTCACCCAGGCAGCTTCAGTAAAGCCTATCCCATTACAAGTAAAAAATCGTCACGATCTCTTTTTGTTGAGAAAAAACGCAAAATGCTATTCCAACTGACGGAACCTCCAGTTAAGACTGCTTTTAAGAAATCTCCAATCAATTTCAAGAAAAATACCTTTTTAGGGCCAATTCAAACTAATGATGAGAATACACCTTCAAGTACCTTTTTAGGGCCAGTTCCAACTAAGGAACCGATTGCACCTCCAGATCTCAATTCAATACAGGACTATCCTGCTCTTTCTGTATCTGATTCTCCTATTCAGTCTTCCTCTCGAGATACTCCGCAATCGACGGATGTTGAAGGATTTATCCAGTCTAAGAAAACTGCTCGTATTCTATCAGATGAGAGCACTGCTACCGTTCTGACCTCTAACAAGTTCGAAATACTTAGTACTCATTCAGAAGCACCTCCAGAACAATTAGATCAGCGTCCACCGTCAACGCTTCAACCTACATTCACCAAGCCACCTGCAATCTTTATTTACGGCATTACAAATAGATACCAATTTAGTAAAACGCTAACTGCTACATGTCAGATCAGTCCGATTGTCAAGCAAACAGCAGACCATCAAATTTCAAACTCAATCTAAATCGGATTTTGAAAAACTTCAGACCTATTGTTTACAGCAACATCTTCAGTTTGCTCTTGAAGCTCACAAACAAGACCGTCCTATCAAAATAGTACTTCGAAAATTACCTATTGATACTACACCAGCAGATATTCAAGATGATTTAGTAGCTCAAGGCTACCCAGTTTCTCATGTTACACAATTACATGGCAAAGATAAAAATACAAAGGCCAAACTTCTGTTTCCATTATTTCTTGTAACACTCAGAAAGGCCGAAAACGCAAAAGCCATCTATCAACTCAAACATGTTCTTCAATACATTGTTACTGTGGAATCCTACAAAGGTCCTGATGTTATTCAATGCCACAAATGTCAACGTTTCGGACATGCACAGATTTCCTGTTTTAACGTACCTCGATGTGTGAAATGTGGTGAAACACATCTAACTTCAAATTGCTACAAGTCTTCTGATGATCTCACTCCCCGCTGCACTAATTGTGGTGGTGACCACACAGCTAACTATAGAGGCTGCAAAGTCTTTCAGACAGCGATTTCCAGACGAAAAACTGAACCTCGCACCAAGATTACTAACAATGCATCAAACAAAACTACTATAGGCAAATCCAATGTTTCATCTCAACCCGATTTAACACCTGGTGATACAATAAAAGATTTATTTTCACTCATTCAAGATTTTATTTCTAGTGAAATTCTCATAAAAATTGGTCAGGCTCTTGTCCAATTTCGTTCTACCACAGATTTCTCCAAAAAAATTGCCATTGCTTTTGATATTCTAACTCAGATTTTTTCTGCTACAAAGCCTTAACTCTGATGTAAAAAAGAAAATTTAATGAAGATTGTTACTAAACAGATTCCATCTACGGTCTTGGTTATTCCATCTCACTTCATCCATGTTCGCTAACAACAGAAGATTACCAGCATCTTTCTTTCTTCTCCTCTTATTCTCCTCTCTCAATCTTCAAAATTTCCAAAATTAAAATTAATTAAAATTCATCCAATTTCACCTGATCGAGACAGTTTCGACGGTTCATTTCAAATTTAAAACTCAACCGAGTCAAGTCAAAACACTTCATATGGAAGGCATGAGCTCACAGCTCGACACTTCAAAAACTACAAAACCCGCCAAGATAAATGGTTCGGAATTTTAATTTTAATAATCCATAATCTACATAATTTGTCAAGGTATAACGATGTCTTTCATAGAATAATCGCTTCCTGATTTTGAAGAGTGAAATTGACCAAAACTCTGGAATGATACAATGAAGATTGGATAGGACCATTAGATGTACTGGCTGGTTTCGCAAACTAGATATTAAAACGGATATACGTCGGCAGATGTCAGAAATAATTAGAAAAAAACATATTTGGAAACAATTTATGATAAAAGCATGCAAGATATTAAACAAACTTCTTTCAAATAATAGAATCTTATTGTTCTATTATGATGTACAGATATATTTGCATTCTGTAGCTAGTGATTAATGATTTCATGAAATAAGTTCAAAGTTACAATTAACAAAGATCAATAACACTTGTATATAAGGGCGTGAATACTGGTAGTGTCATTAACAAATAACTATAGTTTCTGAGTTTCTTCAATGTAATGGAATTTCTTTTCTAGTGGCAAACGTTTTATTTGATACGAAAATAAAAAAAACAGAAATAATTTGAGAAATATATTCTATGACTGTCTGTCAACGTTAGAGTAGAATTTCGATTCCGTGAATGAAGATATCTTCTAGTTAAGAGTTGGGAGAAAATAAAAAAGCCAAGTTTCAAGAACAAATTTGTTCTATCGAAAGAAATTTGTCGAAGATTGTTGAATAGAGAGCGGAATTGGTGAAAATCTGAAACGAATGTGGAATGAATGACCTCTGAACCAAGATTTTAGATTCCTGTTGTCATCCTCTTAAACCATAAGCCACTGAATTAGGGCTTTGCAGTTTTTGTTAATTATAAAGTTTGTGTGTAACAGATCACGACTAGAATAGAGTATCTTATATAATTTGAATACTACTTAGAAAAAACTATGAGGTATCTTTCATTACCTTGATATTGCTTGATAATGTCAACCGTTCACACCTAACATCGAACTAGTGATAGTCATAGATGCTAAATTTATCATAGTGATCAGACCTCACGAATAGATGCTGTTTTTAGGTAGATTTCGAAGAAAATATACCTATTGAGATCGGTACGATATGAAAGTGTATATATATATATATATATATATTAACACGCTAGCGGCCATAATTTTGAAGATATTTGAACCAAATTTTTATATGTTGTTTCTAGGCTTAATAGCTCGGTTAAGTTTGCTAATGAGCAAAATCGGTCGCCATCTTGGATCCAAAATGGCCGCCGAACCCATTGTTGTATAGAATACACAGCCTAAACCGCTGGAGCTATTGAAATCAAATTTGGCATAAAGGTACAACTTCACTTTTTGATTATGAAAATGTTACCTAATGAGTTCAAAGACGCCATCTTGCATTCAAAATGGCGGACCTAAAAAAACATTTTCCACACCGTTTGAGCTAGAGATACGAAATTTGGCATAAAGGTGCATTATGACGAGTAGCTTAGGGAAATATCACAACATTTGGGAAAAGTCGCCATCTTGGATCCAAAATGACCGCCCAAAATCCCATTTTGCACACCGTATGAGCTGGATAAATGAAATTTTACTTGAAGTTGTACTATCACAAGTAGGTCACGACAAAATAACAAAACTTTCAAAAAGTCGTCAACTTGGATCCAAAATGGCCGCCCCAATAACCCAATTTCCAAATCATTGAAGGTAGAGAAACGAAATTTTCAATGAAGGTGTATGACCAAGAGTAGGTTACAAGAAATGGGGCAAATCTTCGCTTTGGGGGCGCAGCCAACCGTGGGAGGGTGAAGATGTACTCCGTGGTGGTGTAGTGCTGCAGGGAGATTTTGGTTAAGATAGTGGAGGCGCATCCTCTCAAAAGCACTAAAGTTGGGGGGCGAGCTTAGGCTCCCAGCGAAACTTCGAAATCTACCTCAGCCTGTAGGCCTACCGAAAGGGATTTTTTTATAGAAATCGGATATCATATGTGTACTGAAACAAACTGTATTATAAATTAGATATCAGTATATATATATAATTTAAGTTTCCAGTTTTAAATATGAGTATCCAGTTTTAAGGTATAGAAATATAGACGAATGAAAGAAATTGACGTTAAATCATACAGAAAATCACAATTTGAAAAATGAAACAAATCTTCCAGTATCCCTCTATCCAGCGGTCGGTTGTAAGGTTCAACGTAACAAGAAGGATTAACTTACACATTTCTATAGTATTTAAGTTCACAGTTTTCCGCACCATGAAGAAACACTATTCATGGAATTTTTTGCTGTAATACACAGTATTTACTCTTTTGTTCACTGTTTATATCACAAATCTTTTTTATTTGTATTAATATTAGCCCACTCGCTATTATTGTACACGATAGCAAAAGATTCTTCTCTGTTACTTACATCGAGTTTCTTCCTTTTCTTTCTTTTTTCGAAAAAAAAAAAATAACTACAATATAGTGATGAGGATCTAGGACAGGGCTATCGGTCCACGCTTGCTTCGAGGTACTGAAGACATAAGTATTATAAATGGCAGGTGGCTTATGTACTTGATTTTCTTTTTTAATTGTAAACATGAGAAGAGCAAGTCACTTTGCAGGAGCTTTCAAAGCAAACTGACTTTCACTGAAGGAGCGATATTACAAACAACTGCGCAAAACTTCTTTCACCTAAATAGTGTCACAAATCTGAAAGTTTCTCTTTGTTAAACCAATATAAGAGAGGAATCGGATTAAGTTTGAGGACAGATTGTAACACATTATCTTGACATGGCTTTAATCGACGAGCAATATTCACTTTCTTGATTTCAGCTTGTACGGTCACAATAGTTTTAATGTTTCTGCACGTACTCTATACACGACAATAGTTGGATCTTTATATACACAGGGTGTTCACAAAAGGTTGTAACGAACTTCAAGAGGGGTGGGGTGATTGCTGACGTCGAAACAAGAAAAAAAATCTTCCCATAAACATGAGTCGAATGCTTCGTCGTTTAGGAGATACAGCGTTGCCAACTGGGAGCACAAAAGTCGAAGCAGACAATGAGATGAAAATGAGTAAGTCACCATACATGAGTAAGCATGAGTAAAATGAGTAAGCAGAAACAATACATGAAATAAAAATAAAGTTTGTGGGAAGTATCTTCCAATAACATGGTGGATATCAGAAGTGAAAACGCGTTGTCACCCGGTTGTTAGTGTTGCCAACCTAATTACCACGTTAAACATTTACAAATGGCAGTACGTCGATTTATCAAATTTGGTGCATGCGCTAGTGATGATAAACAACATACTTATGTAAAGCAGAAATTGCAGTGTTACAAACTATGGATAATACACATGAGGACATATCCGAGAAAATTACAAATTCTAACTCGAGTATGATCTATAGTTGGAAATACTGCTGTGTATGCTGGACATCATAGTTTGATGATCATGACGAGGATCTGCAACAAATCCAATAAATCGACGTAGTCGTACGGGAAAATGTGCAATGTTATACCAAGTTGGCAACACTGACAACCCGGTGACATCGCATTTTCACTTTCGATATCACCATGTTTGTTCGAAAATACTTCCCGCAAACGATATTTTCATTTCGTGTATCGTTTCTGATTTATTGCGACTAATTCATTTTCATTCCACTGCCTGCATCGAATTTTGGGCTCGCAGTTGGTAACGCTGTATCTGCTAAATGACGCATAATTCTACCCATGTTTATGGGAACTATTTTTCTTGTTTCGATGTCAGCAATAACCCCCATGTTTTTGTTAAGACGTTTTCTGATCACCCTGTATATATATATATATATATATATATATATATATATAT
>JAGDQP010000243.1:99200-150345 GCA_022664845.1 Lepisma saccharinum
GTGTGATGTAGAGAGAGAGAGAGAGAGAGAGAGAGAGGGAGAGAGAGAGAGATACATTAAGTGCCAAAAGTCATGGGATAGCGGGATGGATCTAGTTAGCGGCGCGGTAACATCGCATTATACCGGTCGAACGGCGCGAATCAGTTGCAGTGTGGTCAGTTATACTTCTGTAAGTGTAGGGGAACTGTGAGCGCGCGGATGATAGTTGGTGCTATGCGAATGGGACATGCGATTTTGGATATAGTCCGGACATTTCACTTTATTTACTTCACAGTGCCAAGGCTGGACCGTGAGTACCGCATTAGAGGTATTACAACCCATCAGAGACACCGCAGTGGCCACCCATGTGTCTGAATAAACTCCTCCTGCTACGTCTGAGCATACTCGTCCTGGTAAACAGAAAACCAATAGTACTTTATAGGGCAGCAGGATTCTATGCAGCATGTCCCAGGAACGTGTCTCATACGTCAGTGCAGCGCAATTTGGTCTCCATGGTGTATCGCAGCCTATGACCAACACGTATGTCGCTACTAATCACTGCCGATCAGTAGTGGCAACAAACATGTGCTCGGAATCACGTGAATTGAGCCTTGAGGACTTGTAACGTATAGCGTGTTCAGATGAGCCATGTTTCCAATTGCTACACGCGAATGGTAGGGTCCAGGTGTGACGCAGACCTCATAAGGCCATGGACCCAAGTTATCAACATGATACTGTGCAAGCTGGTGATGGTTCCCTCATAATCTGGAGCGTGTTTACGTGTCCTGGGTGGATCTTCTGGTCCGCTGAAACCAGACATTGACCGTTCAGCACAATGTTCATCTGCTTGGTAACCAACTCCAGCCCTTTATAGACTTCAGGGCCAAATGGTGTGCGAGTAGTTTGAAGAACATTCTGGCAACGTCCAACGCATGAGTTGGACCCTAGATCGCCGGACACGAACTCTATAGAGAACACGTGTAATATTAGTGAACCGTCTATTCGTGTCCAGGATCCTCCACCTCCAAGAGCCACCAAATTGTGGACGCCAATATAGACTGCATGGATGCACATCCCAACAGAGGACTAACAGCAACTTTTCGCGTCCCTTTCACCTAGAGTTGCTGTACTTCGCTTGCTCGAGGGGGTTCCACACGTTATTAGGGAAGTATTTCATGACTTTTGACACTTCAGTATATATATATGAATAGGGTGTCCCCGGAAAACTTCTAAAAAAAAGTTTTGATTAAATTCAAAATTATGCATACTTTCAAGAAAGAGGTGCTCAAAGTCTCGTCGCCATCGTCACAAGTGACGTCATAGCTCGACACGCAATGGCGCAATAGGTGTCAGCTTAGAAAATTATGCTGGAAGTAGTACTCCGATACATCTATTTAAGCAATTATTTTCATTTATGGAGTGCCGCATATACAAGTTTCGTAACATCATTATCAGAGAATTTAATGGTTTAGTAGCGAAATCATAAGAAATCTCTTCTTAGTTGTATTCGCCAGACATAAACATAACTTAAAATAGATGTATTGGGCATTACTTCGAGTGTGATTAGTTAAGACGACACCGCTTAGGCCATTTCTTGTCGAGATATGACGTCATGTGTTACAGTGTTGTTTGTAAAGTTGAGCACATGTAAACTCCAAAACAAATCAGATTTCAGAATTCCTTCAGAGGAACCTTCTTCCTGTTCTGATGTAAATAATTATCTCCCGATGTTTGCACTAATATTTCAGGGACACCCTGTATAAGGCACCGTGTGATAAGTTCTGGGAATCAAATGAAGTTTTGATCTAAAGCGTGTTTTTGTATCTAAAAATTATCTAAATTAAAATCGTTGCCTGACAGAAACTAGAAGTAATGTAGCAATTAATAAAAGAAAATGCTAGTTGCCGTTAGCTGGACGAAACCAAAGTGTAAGTTACCACCGCCTAATCTTAAGCGAAAATCTTGCCGCGCCAAAGGGCGACAGCAGAACACTCATTTATCACATTGACGTCACATATGTGTCAGAAGTCCATTTATAAAGATTACAACTACTATACATTACTACTAAGCGTTTTGCTTTTGTTTTAGCTCTTTAATGCTCATATATTTGTTTGTTTCTTACTGATATCATGACTTTTTCAAAAAGGAAATTTCCTTTCTTTTATTTCACATTGCATGCAATTAGATCGTTAATTACTAACACATCGTTTCATTGATATTTAGAGTCGTGTAAGTTATGGTTTAGTGTACTTCACTGTTCGTGCAAAACAGTCATGTAATAAGATTTCATCTGAGAGACTAAATATATGCAATGTCCAGTTACAAATTTATGTACATATTCGTTATTTCTGTAATTCTTTTTACGGTTTAGCCGTACACTTTGCTGAGTTAAGGTGGTCAGAATGTTCACGAGATAATTTAATTCATGATTCCGGTCTTCTACGACTATATCTCGCCCCCACAGACCTTGCTAGAAGTCTCGTCTGGGATTCATGGTTGTTCTTTGTGACTGGTAAAAATAAAATAGTGTTTTATGCATACTTTTATTTCGTTCTAAATGGTTCTTGGGTCATTACAGTAATAATGGTAGTTTAGAAATGGATCATTATGCAATCTGCTGAAGATGGAGCTACAAATTGTGCTGTCATTGCTCGTTTATGTCCGATAACTGAATTTGCTGCGATAACAGCTACCTTCTTATCAGAGCTGAAGCTTGGTCAATTTTGATGACACAATAACCTGGTCTGACCCGGTTTTAGGCGACCCGAAGATCAGCCCTGAAACTTGACCCGACTGAGTTCGCGAGTCGATGATCAAAACGACCCAATTTACGCGGTAACCTAATCTTCATCCGATGACCCTGCTTTAATTGTGATATTCACAAATTCTTTCAAAAATAGCATTTTCGAGGAAGGTGCCATTTGAAATCCTTCGGAGATATATTTGTTCTTTTAGGTAGTATAAGAATATACTCATATGTTATTACAGTGGACTCTCCTTAATTCCAACTCCAACGGGATACGAAAAAGATTCCCCGGGACACAAACGCCGGGGGATCTTCGAGTCGTTGGCCTAACGCCTTATACCGCACAGCTACCGGTCGGCTTTCATTTATTGTATGAACTCAGTACATTTAAGAATAATTTCACATATTTTTTTCTTACAAAACATTGGCTACTGGAGGAGGAGTTGACGGATGTACATCTGCACAAAAAATGGGGTAGACGATTCAAGGTGATTGAGCAAGAGGGTGAAGGTTTCATTCAAGCAAACAAAAGTTCCCTCTTCTCTGCGGCTGTCTCTGAATAGGTGTAAACATGTAAAGTTAAAACTACACTCTTCTGTTTGCTCCTGAAATAAATGGTTGAGACTTTGGAATTCAGGAATACTCTATATCCTTTCCTTTTGAGTTCATGAAATCGTGACTTCGAATTATCGAAATAAGAGGTTAAAAAAAAATCAAATTGCATGTGAAATTTTAATATTGCTTTCAATACGAATTTCAAGGGTAATAAACTTCTACTCGAATTATCCAAGTTTGAATTACAGAGCGTCCACTGTACACAGTAAAAAATGACTGTGTTAATTCAACACAATGCCGTGTCCCAGCGTGACTACCACTTGTGTGTGTTAAATCAACACAACACACGGTGTTGATTTCGGTACTTGGAGAAAAAATGTTACGACAGCAGCTAGATTTGAACATGGGTTGCTGAGTTAGAAATCGAGTGCCTTACTGACTTCGCTAAATTGTCAGACAGAAAGAGCACTAGATTGAAACAATATAGAGGCTAAAAAAATGTTGCTGAACCCCAAACACAAAGAAAGTTACTCTCACGACTTATGCCATGATTCAATCACTTTTCCATTGTTCAATTAGGGATCACAATCCCCAGTCATTGAGAATATGTTCCATTTCTATGAAAGCAAGCGCAGTATTTGACATTTTCTTACGATAAGAAGGCAGTAATGCTGCTCAAGTGTTTGGCTGTTGCCATCTTACTTGCTTTCATAGAAATGGAATATTCTCAATGAATGGGAATTCTGGTTCCCAATTGACAAATAGGAAGTGATTAAACCATGGGATAAGTCGTGCAAGTAACTTAGTTTGTTTTCGGGGCTCAGCAACATGTATTTGATCCAATACACTGTTTGAATCTATAGTGTAGTCGTTTAATTCAATTGTTGTTCAGTAAATATCGTTTGCATGTAGCGTCTTTTCTGTCTGACGATTTAGCCAAGTCGGTAAGACGCTCGACTTCTAATTGAGCAACCCATGTTCAACTCTCGCTGCAGCTCTAACTTTTTTTTCACAGTACCGAAATCAACACCGTGTGTTGTGTTGATTTAACACACAAAAGTGGTAGTCACGCTGGGACACAGCATTGTGTTGAATTAACACAACTATTTTTTACAGTGTACTTTTCTTAGGAACTTTCGACGCCGTATTCTGCATGTTGTGGGACGTAACAACCCACATTCATTGATGTTATAAAATGGTTGGGCAACCAGCCAGTCATACAATTTACTTTTATATACATTTAATGGAACATTATGTAAATATAATGGGAGTTTGTTAAAAGACCAATTACTTCATAATTATTAATAGATTTAGATAATCTATGATACGGTATATAAATAAAAAATAAGCTTATTATTTCTTGCGCTATAATTGTGAATATTTTCTCTACATCTTAGCTCTGGTAACTTGTTTTTTATATACACTAAAACACAGTAAATATACAGGTTAATGGCTGTCAAAATGTTGTATTCAATAAGCAATGGTCTACAGCGTGCTTTGTGAGGAGAACCGGAAATATCTGTGAGGAGAACTCTGACAGCTTTCTTCTGCAGGAATAAAATATCACTAACATGGCTCGCGTTATCCCATAGAATGACACCATATGAAATTATACTTCGATAAAATTTAAAATAAGCTGATCTAACATAGTTATCAGGCACACAGTTCTTAAGTTGTTTTAATAGATAAATTACTCTAGACAGCTTGCCACTAATATATTTTGTTATGATCCCATGATAGTCTGTAGTCTATTTGGACACCTAAAAATTTAACACTATTAGAATCATCTACAGGTAAGCTATGTCTTAAACTAAAGTACAATTGCTGTGTTTTATTTTCATTGAACAGAAACCCATTTGCTCTGAACCAAAAAGATGAATTAGATATTGTATTTTCAGAGATTGTTTTTAGGCTTTTAATATCTAAGCTTGAATTAAGGAGAGTTGTATCATCTGAATACAACACTGTATGTACTCCTACATGAAGTGGAAGGTCATTAATCATGAAAAGGAAAAGCAAAGGACCAATAACAGATCCTTGTGGTACTCCAGTCTTAACTTCAGTGATGCAAGAATTCTCATTATTCACACACACTATCTGCCTACGATTATCAAGATAGGACTTTAATAATGTGAGACCAGTGTCCCTATACCATAGAAAGCCAGTTTATTTATAAGCTTTGCATGATCAACGCAGTCAAACGTCTTACTCAGGTCACAAGAAAATGGCTTTGGTAAAACCTTTGTCCTCAAACACTTGATAAATAACTGTCACTAAAGAATCAATGGCATTAATTGTTGATCTGTTTTTTCTTAAACCAAACTGTGAATCATTTAGAATAATTTGTTGTTCAAAATATGCAGACATTGGAACTAGAGAAATTGGTCTATATCTAACAGGACAGTTCCTTTCACCTTTTATATACACTAGTATAACTCTAGACAGTTTAAGTTTGTCAGCGAAGAAACCTTCAGACAAACATCTATTTAAGCAAATACGTCAATGGATAAACTATACAATCAATTACTTGCGTAATTAAATTACAAGTCATGTATATCTACACTGTCAGATGATTTAAAATTCTTTACAACATTTAAGATTATTTCAGGTGAGACTTCAAAAAGTAAAAGATTTTGGAACTGGTTTTGGTTTAACACTATTTTGAGTAAGCGACTCTAATGAATTAGTACTAGGTTTGGTTATGGAACTGTTCATGTTATTTACAGAATTAATAAAGAAATCGTTTAATACATTAGGAGAAATTGGGAGAATTATTTTTCTTGGAATCATTCATTAGTCAATTAATTTCCTTCCAAGCTGCTTTACATTTATTGCTTGACCCCTCAATAATCCTAGTATTGTTATATTTCTTAGCCTCTTGAACTGCCTTTTTATATTCATTCCTGCACTTAATATAGTCTAACCTAGTCCTCTCAGTCTTAAAACTATTATACGTATTTAGCAATAGATTTTTCATGTTGAAGAAATAATAATACCATACATTATTTTTTCTTCTCACCTTATTGTTTATGCTTGTATTAAGTACCTCACACTTCCTTTTAGATATACAGTCATTAAAAGCTTTTAAAAATGTATTGAAGAACCTTTCAAAAATGATTTTGGCTGTAATTTCATTTTCAGTATAATGATGTCTATACAGAAGATCATACCAAGGAAGGGCACAAAGAGAGTCTCTAAACCTATAAATTTTATCATAACCTATAGGACTTGTGAAAACTATTTCTGAACTGACGTTTCCATTACACCCAACCTAATTATATAATTAAATGACACAGATTTATGATCCGAGAACGGAAATATGGTTACTTGACTTCGTGTGACTCTAACATTGTCTAGACAGGGTAAACCTCGGATGGGCTTAAAACTGATACAATTAAGATCAAATTGCCTTAAGTTTTTTTAATTCATTAACACTATGCTTATCTGTTGTTACATCAAAATCTGAATTGATGTCACCACCAAGTACTAGGTCAAATTTTTTTAAACTTGGCCTGCTCAGAAAATTTATTAAGCTATCTTTTTTTTTTTTTAATATGTCACAATTTCCATTGAGAGATCTATAGAGCGACACTATTACCAACTTAAGACTATAGATGACAACACCTGTAGATTCGAAATGCAGTTCATCACTGAGAAAATCTAAGTCTAAAATATTGACTGAATACCTACTTAGCTTGTCAATAAAAATTGCTACAGCGCCCCTAATGTATACTTTTCTACAATAGCTACTTGCTAAACAAAATTTCTCAAGACCAAGGTACGGAAGTTCATCATCTTTATACCAATGTTCACTTCGGCAAAACAGGTTGTACTTATTCTCAAACGCAAAGTCGTTCATAATTAATTCTTTGCCATTTACACCTTGTATGTTAAGATAACCGATCTTTAAGCGCTGTGTTTCTTCCTCTAAAGCTATGACTTCTCTAGAATCTAAATCATTTAGTGCAGTAACTGAGATAGGGCTTTCTATGAAATTACAAGTGCTTGGCCTACTTATGAGTTGCAGTTCCTTGGTACTTTTGTCTCATCTATTGTAGGAAGATTTTAGCTTACCTGTTTCTGTTCTAGTAGGAATTCTTGTCACAGATAGAAAATATCGTCAAGTAAATTAAGTTACCTCGAGTAAATAAGATAAACTTTATTTTTATATGGATCAATCTAGTAACTTTGGACTTCGGTCCGTCACAATCTGCCCCTTAGCTATAAAAATCCACACCCATGCTCCTGTCGGGACTCGAACCGTTGGCCTACCGCCGCAAACCGCATGGCCACCCGGCCGGCTCAAGTAAATAAAAGCTTACATCTGCAGTTATTTATTAACTGTTTAACGATCATAGTGAAGCACATCATGTGTGGTTGTTGACGTAGAAACGTCAGTGTGTGGTTCAGTGAGGCTGAAAATGAACTTGAATACTGATTGTGAGTGAATCTGATGGTGTAGTTAAAACGTCAGTTTGAGGATCCGTGATGATGAGGGTGAAGGAAAATTTTGATTGTGAGGTGAGAGGGTGAAACATGAGAGTTAGGGTGAAACTAATACGTGAAGAAGAGGAAAAACGAAAACGGAGAGTGAGAGAGGTTTCGGATTAAAACGGAGACGTGAATGTGGGGGTGAAGTTAAAACGTGAGAATAAGATCAAAGATTAAAGTGGTTCCACGTACATTAACAATGTGAAACCAGAAAACGTGTAGCACAAAACGAATGTTGAAAATTACATAATGAGATTCCAATATTCTTAAAATAATAATAGTTGTAACCCCAATACAAAGTCCCACATTTTATTGCACGCAATAATAGGGTATAGCGAAATTCCAATTATTCCTGTACAAATTGTTTGATTTGTTTAATGTTCGTGCGTATTCTACATATTAAATTTAAAAATTCAGTGTTGTGATTTTTTTAAAAAAAATCTTCTTAGACGCGGTTCCAAATAAAATTGGGAGCACAAGACTTCATTTCTTTGACCAGAATCTGTAACATGACTTCCGTAGTAACTAATTCTTAGTGCTTCCCTTGTTTTTCCTCTTTCTCATCTTTGTCGTTTGATTCGACGTGTTTTGGTGGATTAAACCGTTGAAATGGCGGACATTAAAAGGCTTTATCAATGCGTGTGTTACTGGAGCAAGCGGTCCTAATACTTACATGGTTACAATGTATGGTAAGGTGAATGATAAGACAATTACTAGAGAATGTAAATTCAGTGTGTAGCAGCAAGGTTTAATTTAATTATGTTCATGCGACATCGCTTAATGAAAGTTAAACATGATGTAGATTAAGCAGTAGTGATATCTACATCTAAAGGGAAGTGCTTACAGGAAAACCGGGCCATACCTACTCAACATAGTGTGTAGAATTGTATATAGTGGAGTACTATAGTGTTTCAAGAAGTTCCACCAAAGTTTAAAAGAAATTGCATCATTTTTCTTCCTGTGAAAGAAATGCTTTCATTGTTGATTTTACTTGCCTTGCAGTTGTTGAGGTAACCACACTTACCGAATTACTCTACAGTTTTCCCATATTATGATACTCTTCGTATCACATAGGAGGATTTGCTTTACACTTCATATATATGCGTCATTGAGGGTTGTGGTTCAAGACCGTCTCCTAACGGAGGATAAAATCCCTCTCCGGTGCAGGAAATGAGAAGATCGCGGCCATGGTGGTTACCAAGGTACCATAAGGGAATTCGCCTGGTAAGATATTAGGTAATTTCAGTTGGTATGGTCTGCAACTAGACTCGGACCTATGTGAGCCCCCAATATCTATCTAAGGTCCACAATGATAACCCACAGGTTTTTGGCAGAAGAGAGCGTGGATTCATATCTGTTCTTATTTTATTTCCCCTCATAGGTTGCACAGGACACAGAGATGATATACGGACACACACACAATTTACATCCTATTAGGACAACAACATTAAATAAAATCAAAACCACTACGTTTGTTGTTTCACCAGTGACTATTCCAGTGAATTTGCTTGACTTTCAGCTCAACTGTATCCATTTAACCCTTTCCACCCCCTCCGTTGATTCATGCATTAAAAATGAAACGCTTTTACAATAGCAATATCCATTCATTCTATTCCAGCAACCCTAAACCGTACACTCTCTCTCGTTTTGACCCTTTTGAACCTCCCGTCCATAAATAATGATGCCAATTCTAGTCGCCTCCGTTGGTTGGCTTAAACATGCATGAGCAAATCTATACAGATTGCTTGTTGGACGTCGACGCCATTAATCCAATATCAACATTGGAAATTATTTTTTTAAAAACGTTTTACTTTTTTGTGGGCAACCTTGATTACATTTCAAAGTGTTGTTAGAAACAGTATGAGGTTTTTGTATAAACCAAACAGGCTCAGAGAAAATACATGTAACACAAGGGGAAGAGCATACATGAAACAAATACATAAAAATAGTTTGCTTAAACAAAAAAAAACGAAGAGAAAATAAAAAATGGCTGCGCCATAACAAATGCAACACCCAACATTATTTGATAACATCGTTTGTGACCTGATTTGTTAGCACTGGGGTTGTGTGACTTCTGTAAATACGTTTTAACAATGTGGAATGACAATGAATGTTATTTACGACTATTTGTAGCGGGATTAAATAGAATTATACCTGTGTTCCACTTCTTTTATTTGCTATGACTAACATATTTTAAAGGAAATTCTTAACTATTTTGATCTGCAACTCGTGCATGATAACTAACGCAGGTTCTGGTACATATCGTGATAATAAAGAGTTATGCAGAACCACGCACTATTTGAAAAGCTGTAGATTTGATTGTTAATATTTGTTTTGTTGTTATTAAATCACTTCTGAATCTAATTTTGACGGAATACATAATACAGATACGCTCTAAAAGTGGTTTCTCCTGTTGAAATCAAAGATCTCCTCTTGCTATTTTGGCAGAACTATTGATACGAAAATTTCTTTAGTCTAAATTGAGTAACAATTATAGAACATCTGTCATAAACACTGTCGCTATCCAGGAAGGTGCAAGTCAAGGGTTTTCTGCACCACGCCACGTAGTGATTTTTAGCCAAACAATAATTCACTCCCCCCACTTGTGACTCGTGGTGGCCCTAAGATCATATATTTTATTAACACATACGATCTACAACATTAAGGTAAGTGTACCGATTATGGCCCGGGTCCCCAATATGCCCCCCCAGATCTCTGTAGCTTTCCGTTCGTGCTACTAGATGTCACCGTAAATTATATCCTCATGACATGAAAAAGCTGTTTTGAATGGCTCATTTGTTTGCGAGAGGCGTGAGCGGCAGCATATTCCAGTTGAAGTGGCATATTGAGCAAGAAAATAGTTTGTTGTTATTTTAACAAAGTAGGTAATGTTTCGTTTCAGTATCTATTGTTGAAAACCTAATCCGTATAATGCATGGATAATGTAGCTATGTGAGCATACTTGAACACAAAATGTATGTGACGCAATGTATTGCATTGTGTAGCTAGCAGGCGCCAGAAAAAGTAAAGAGGTAAACAACCCACCAGAATATTGGGCAGAATGCAGTCATAACTGTTTAAAACGAAGGAACTGGGTATTTGAAATCTTTGTACTGAACACTTATCCACATAATATTTAGTAATTAAAACGAAGATAATACCAGGTAATAAGGAAGCTATCAATTCCAGTACAAAGAATTACAAGATTAAAACCAAAACAAAGCAAGTGTCATCACGTTTAAAACGACCAGAATTTCAGCAACTGCCTCTAATAGTCCTGAAGAACCAACCGACAGTGAGTTGCTCCACGTCTTGTGAATTTTGGTGTTGTTACCTTTGTCAGGAAGACAAGGTTGCACGCATGCATCTTTGCGTGTCGTAGCATAAATACGTTCATGAAGAGTGTGTTGGAATCACCGCTAAAGATCTCGGACCATTTCTTTGTTCCTCATTTGAGACGTGATGTTCTAAATTTCTTCATTTGTGTTACACTTCTTCTTATTTACTCATATTTTTTTCTTCTTGTATATTCATTTGTTTTTCACAAATTTTGGCATTTTGTATTAATACAATATTCTTCGTTTTGCAATGTCATATAACTTATGTATGCTTGTAATGTATAATATATCTCTCAGTATGTAGCATATATGAGTAATACAGGAAAACTGCACATCACTTTTGCCTTACGCTCTTATTTTCTACACCATGTTTCCAATATGGCCCCTGGCAACATTTTAGTTTTCGATTTATTACATTTGTATACGTCATTTCTAGGAAGGAGATTTATTTTTTTCATTTGTCCAAATAGTCTCCCAACTTGATGGTTCAGTCGATTCGCACGAATAAATAGTCTTTCTTAGCGAAAAAAATCAACGAAGTTAAGGTGGGCCATATTCGCACCTTCTACCTTACATATCATTTTGAGGAAATTGTTAAAATCTTTAATTTAGACTGGTATGATTGGGAATACGTTTCTATCTGGCCCTATGAAGGCATGATAAATACTACGGAGTTCAAAATTAACCTAAAAATCGGTTATTGTATTGCCAAAGAACCACGGCACGTATTTCTTTGAAAAGCTTCATTTTGCATTGAGCATGTATCACGAGTTATATATTGAATACTTTTATTCTTCAGTGTATTCAATTAATTATTGTATGCTAAAGTCACTAAAGAATACTACAAAGTATTGAATTCACGGCTCGAAATAATTCCTATGTTAGAAAAATGTTTTAGGACCAATTGGACATCGCTACTAAGATACCACTATCAATGCTAGTATAGCTGTTTATGATGAGTTGCTCACAGCCTGAAACGTAGACAATACGTTAGTGGTAAGACCTGCAGCAGGGCTATGAATTACTATTGAGGTAGGTTTTCTGGTCCCGGTTTCGGTGATATATCCCGGGTGGTTTCATGTTTTGTCTCGATGAGACGAAAAGATGTGAGTCAAGCATTAAGCGACGCCATTATTTCGGGGTGTCGGGTGAGGCAGGGTTACCAGATTTTCGTGAAGAAAACGCGGAAGATTATCATAGAGATAAGAAAATTAAAGGAAAATTTAAAAACTCGAAATCCAAGTAAATTTCTTGTATAACAAATAAACATGTGATTGCACAGCTATGCAACAATAATATTTGTTCGAATTTAATCACATTACATCACTAGTTTGAATACGTTTTGAAGGAATTGATGTGTCATTAGATTATATTACTGTTTCATCTTGTATTTATGTTCAACTTTTGCCTTCCTATAATTTTTTATATTATACAAAACTCCTTACAGGAAAAGGAAAATTTATTTCTACTTCAATCAACTCCTTGATTACATTCACAAAATTCATCATACAGCTGATCAACATCAATACGATCCTGGATTGCGAACATTTCAACACTTGCCTCAAAATCTACAAATCTTAATCCCTGACTTACCAGAGAGAAGCTTAACAACGTGTGTTGAGAACTTTAAAGTGCTGAGTTGGAAAAATGTGCTTCGAGTATGAAGAACAAACAAAACCTGTGTAATTATTTAGAGGAATTATAAACACATCTGTGGTTCGTAAGAGATCTTAGAAAACTACGTAAAGAAGAAGTGGATACTGGAAAGATGAAACTGGATCTTCAACAAGCTATTTCTTTTGCCATTAACGCTTGCTGACAGTTATATGTTTAAACTATGTACAGATACTCACAAGACTGGTCACTTTAAAGTGTTTCTTAAGAACCGACTGATTACATTTTCAGACTTGACTTCCATAGCCCCAGTTATAGCAGAGGATGAATTTGCTTCTCTGAAAGCTGACAATCTTGGTTTGAATTAATGTCGATTATACTGTGGAAGATTTGTTTTATGGACGTGAATACTAGTACTGCATTCTACCAGCAGAGTTGAAGTAGAATTGCTATTTTTGAAATGTACAGCGAACTAAAAGCTAACACAATTGATTTTGAAGAAAGCTTCGAAAGATAACCGATGATTAAAGTAGACGTATAAACTATCTTCAACATAAAAAATCATCTAAGGTTAATGATAAGACATCTTATCTCCAGAATAAGTGCATGTATGTAAAAACTTAGTTTCACATTTGAATTCCCGAGAACGAGCTAGGCTAAAACGATCTATATCACATGACCCCACGTTATATTTAAAATTATTGAGAGAAATTCAAGATGGCTGCTTTTAAGATCATGGCCGTTTCTTCCATCAGGCAAACCCTTACACATATTATATACTCGTATATCAAACATTTGATCTTGATTTCTCTACCTTATTTTTATGACTTTGAAATGTGTTAAATACTTTCGCATTATTCTTCACTATACCTCTCATAGGGGAGGGAAGAGTGTCGAATTTTGGACCTTATCAGACGGCAGAGAGTGGACTTTATTACAACATTTTCGTCATCCTTTTGTGGTACAGAAACCGTTGGAAATATTTGTATTACAATTTATTCTAGGTTAACCCATTTTTGTCCTAGAATGAGTAAACTATTAGACTAGGTTATGCTTTCGTTCACATTTTCCATCCGCATTGTAATGTACAGATCAAGTTTATAATAAGCTTGACAGATAGCTGTCAAGAATCTCAGATAGATGTCTCACTAGAAGTTGTATTGTTTATGTGATTTAGTGTGTCTGATGAAGCCAAGTTGTTAGTTACTTGGTGAAACTGTTACACGTTTTCAGTTTTTAAATAAAACATATTTGCTTTGCTCAGCTATTACTTTATTTTATCTTAAATATATAAAGCAAATCTTTGATATGGAAAATATTTTAATTTTTTCACTATAACTTTTTAAACACTTCCTTCACACATATTTCGTTCATAATGTGCTCTGCTTAGCAAGGACTAGCTTATTTCGTACTCTAAGTGACTCAGGACATGTTGCTGTAATTTAAATATTTATTTTGGAAAATCATACTGAATCTTAGAATATTGAACATCGGATTTTATTACAAAGAAAATGAATGTTTATCAGTGATTCTGCCAGACGCTCCTTTAGAGAGGTGTGAGCTCCCTGAATTCTCGAGAACATCCCTCCCTAACTTAAAATTTTTTAGATCAAATATCGATAGAAATCGTGCAAAACTACTATTATACGCTCCGAATTTTGGCTTTACACCCACCCCAAACTGTATATCCTGACCGAATCCCTAATGTTCTTTACATTTAAGAATTCAAAATTCTATTAACACTTGTGTATATGTGAGAAGGCAGATAGAAAATAGAGCAACAATATATAGGAACCATATTTGTAAAAGGTGTGATGAAGATAAGTTCATGAAGTGGATTAATTAAGCTCTTAAAAATATCATACAGTATTCGGCTTTTAATAGACGGAGCTACATCCTTAGAAGCCTTTAATAGACGAAGCTTGTCCCTGAAATTCCCTTCACAAGGGTCGCTATGGTGTCTATAAAAATGTCATGGTTGCCACCGCACCTTTCCTACCTTCGGAGGAGTGTTCACCACGGGATAGTTTTCGGACATATGATGATAGCTGCCTCAATAGGTCCTAAATATAAATTTACTTTGCGTATGTTGACATATCCGATATGTTTTTTTAATATGTGCTATGAAATATAAATATTTTTCTTCAAGGTGGTTTCTTTTTAAATTGATTTCATCAAATAAACACGTTGTAACGAATAAACAAAATACAAGCGAGAACACAGAATCGTCATTATTGTTTCCGATTACATTGTTTATCCTTTCAAAACACATTTCATAGTATAGAACGAACTGCCATCTATTGAGAAGAGGATGAAACGAGTACCACTACCATATTATGGATGCTTAATAAAAAAAAACGTCTTTCCGTTATAACATCACTATTAACACACATGTTTGTTACACCGTTGTTTATGTGATCGATTCAATTCGAGAGCAGATAGATGGCACAAGATACGTTATTTTTATACAAACAATCGAGCAAAAATGTTATCTAGGAATTTGTGATATAAACTAATCTAAAATTCGATACCTGAGACAATGATTAAGTCAAAGGAGACGATTTGCTAAACAGAGGACAATTGCTACAATATACTATCACATTAGAACTTTTAGTAGATTCTTTACTCTATAGTTTGGTTTATTCCAGCTTCCATTTTCATCTGTTCTCTCTCTTATTCCGTACGTCAAGCTTCATACAATGAAGCGTCTCTCGGCTGCCACATTCTCTTTTACCGAATTGCTCAACCAAAAACTAAGCCAATTCGGTTTGTGAACTCGTTTTCGTTTCATTTTTTTTCTAACTTTCTCCACCTTTTACCTTTTTTTTTCTTGCCACTTCCTCGTTCTTTCCATCTGGTTCACGCCTCAACTATCAACACTTCGGTTATGGAAAGGAATTTGTTGGGAACAAGATGGGGGGATTCAACCATTTCTTGAACTGGAAATTCCACAGAAGGAAGAATGAGGGCACGAGGGGACTACGTAACACCAGAGAGAAGGAACAGAGAAAGAAGTAGAGGTTTGAGAAACAGAGAATATTCTAGCTTTTCTTCCCTTAAGGCACAGGGATATCTGATTGCAGCGCTATCTCTGGGAAATATAATCCACCAGGTAACATGTCTAAAAATACATCATATTTATAAAGAGGTCAACTACCTACAAAACGCAGTAAGGAATAAAAATAAGACACTAATATCAGTCGTTTTCGATTATTTTTTACATGTCACCAATTCCCACCCCTCTCTAGTGGTGTTATAGTCTAGGCGGTACACGACAAATTTGCCTAATATACTGCACTTTTTGAACACACCATGACGCTTTGCACCGTTGTAGTTGGATCCTAAGAGAATAATTTAGGAAGGGGAGGTACTCAAAATTTCCCTTAGAATTCAAGATGGCGGCTATTTGTCAAAATGGCGTCTTTCAGCCCAACATTTCCAAAAATGTCCACATTTTATCGTGTTTTCATGGTCTTTAATTGCAGAAGACGAATTTAATGTCAAAATAAGCATCAGACACCAAAATAAAGCAAAATATTATAATTTTATTACATAACACACACGATGGTAATGCAAAATTGCAAAATCTTTCACAACCATAAAATGTAATAAAAACAACAAATGTTATAGATTTTGACATTTTCCTCTGCAGTTTGTGCACATCAGCGTGCATGGAATACTGGCAGTTTTGCAGGAGCACTTATTTGATACACATTATTCCTTACATCCACATTTCAGAAGTTATCTGCAGGTTTCCCAAACTTCAGGCTGCGTAGACCACTGTGGAGTCCACTCTATACTTTGCTTTATCCGGCCCCAATGATTTGGAGATGGTATGTGAGTAATAATGTTGTCTGCCTGACCCCATATATGCCCAGCTTGTAACATGGCTCGAATAGTGTGCAATGCAAGAGCATCAGATGTAGGAGGAAGACTTGTTAATGGTTTCGCTTTGATCGTAAACAGATATTTGCGTGATGCGTTAACCAATTCAGTTGGTACACCCCCTACGGGATGACCACAAAGCGTTCTTAATAGCTGCTTTATGTCAGTCTGAAAAGCAAGTAGCGGATTAGAAATAGCAATAAAAGCTTTGGTTACTTCTTCATGTGTCTTAAACGTTTCCCATGAAGAGGGTTTACCTTTGTTGCGGAAAGCTAAGCCTGTATCACACCCAGTAAAAGCGTGAAATGCACGGAGGGCAATGGATGTTTCTTCTCCCATTTTTTCCGCTACTTGATGAATAGGCAAATGTCTTTGTTTTCGGCCTGATCCATACAAAATCCAGAATTCTTTCAGTCCGGAAGCTTTTAGGTGGTGAAGGAAAAATATTGCCAGTACAACAACGTCAGTATCGTTAGACAAAAGAAGGACGCTTTTAATACCATGGCAGGTCATATTGCGCACATGCAAGATTAACCGACCATCTGCTTCTTCCATGTGTTCATATGAAGCACCATCTTATGACGTAACTTCGTTTTTAGATGAGTTTATCTCTGTATCAACATTTGTGACAACATGAACTTGACTGAAATTATGCACAACATAATTCGCCAGAAGAATGAAAAGTTCTTTTTTTTTGTCATTTCGAAGAAAGGCCAGTTGCGAGGTAATTTTGTTTCTGGATTTACCTGCGAGCTAGTGACAGATCCTTATTTTCTGTCGAGCTCCATTCTTTAAGTTGTTAGCAGTATACCTGTCTCAAACCAAATCCATACGACTGGTAGATAAGTCCGTAACATTTGGTAACAAAGCACCCCGAAACTATTTTTTGCAATATTCTTCAAACAACTCCATCGCAATGTCCAAAGTATTCAGCAGGATTTTTGTCAGTTCACCTAGGATGTTTGTCAAATCACTCTTATTTCCTGTGAGCATGACTGATTTTCGTGAAGAAAAAAAAACCTCATCAAGATTCATCTCCGTATTCTGACAAGCAATAAATAATTTGGAGGAAAGCTGTTCATCAGTGTGCTTGCCATTCATTTCATTCACAGATTTCGTAGGTGTTGATATAAATATTTTAGCATTCACTTTTTTTTAAAGTCTCAAAAATTGTTTTTGGGTTACCAATAAGCATTTCTTTTGCAAAAGTCTTGTACATATTGTTACCGCAATCTTCCTAAGAATTTAAAGTATCAACACCTTCCTTATTCAATATCAGTCTACTGTTGATTGCAATGAGATTATCTGCAGTTTCTAGAAATGGATTTCCCAATTCAAAGAAACTCTGTTTTAAAGTACTAGTATCATTTCTAACCATATTCTAATATGCTGTGTACTGTTCATGATGTTTGTCTTCAAATGTTTTTGAACCGACAGGGCTAAATTCATTTAGAAATGTACAGACTTTTGGCCCTGCAACCGTCCTCCGATGAAGTGCTGCTGGATCTTCAGTTAAGACCCACTGTAACACCATAACCTTTTATAATAGCATTGTTTTGCTCGTGGGTTTGATCCACGGCAGAGCAGAGAATGGCCGAATGCTTTTTCCAACAACAACATTTTCTTTCTTGAACTCTTCATGAACCTCGATGGCTGTATCAATAAGTTCTTCAAGATCCTTTACATGAATAGACAGCCAGTGAGAGTAGTTAATATGATCAAATACAAAAAAAAAACAAAACACGGAAACATGCGTTTCAGACATTCTTTGAATTCATTGTAGCTGCCCTTGTAGAACGAACGAATGACAGCAATATAGTAGTAAGTTTATGTACCAGAAGCCAAAATTTGAAAGTTGGTGAAAACGTTTCTCGCTGATTTATCCAATCTTGCATCACCTGTGTTGTCTTCTGTTTATGCCTCGTGAAGCAATATGTACAATACAGATGCTGTTTTCTGTAGTATAATCCTGGTTTTCTTAACCAACGTAACTCTCAGAGCAGCTTCTGCAGATCCAGCTGTTGCTGAGTTTTCAACTATTTCCACCCACCCGCTGAAGTAAAATAATTGTCCAATAACACGTAGAAATGCTTGTTCTACATGGAATGGATCAAACATGATTACATGTGAGGTTTCTCCATACTGTTGAGGCCAATTCCACTGGATTAGTTTTGCTGCAGTATATAATGGTTGATCCAACCAAATGATAGGTGATTGTTTGTCGAGGATTCAGAAGCTTAATAACACTTCTCACACAATTAAGTGCATGGCATATCATGGAAACTGCTGAAGACTCTTCATGGAAAAGTGCCAATAAAGAATTAACTGCTGGATAAACATCCCTAGTGCAACTGTTTTCGTGAAATGCTGTCCATGAAAGGTGGCAACCTTCGTAAGTGTCATTATTATGGTGTTTTATAATGAATTCTAACCAGTCTTGTTCATTATGAAAATTATTGTTCAATCTGAAGGAAGGCATCATGTTTTCACTGAGAATGTTGCATTGCGGAATTCCAGGATGTTTGCATGGAAGGCTAACAGGTTTAACAATGGAAAAGTTGTCAAGGAGTTCAGGTACTCTGCGTGAACGTTTCTTCACATCCATGAACGAAGTTTTTGTTGTCATGTGTCCCGGATTTGTCGAATATGGCATCTGAAAAACAGAGATGCATGTTTCATGGAAAGATCCCTTCGAGGTAGAGCTGCTGTGGTTATGATATATATTATCGTATGCTGCAACAGTGAAGCCGTTATGTTGAAAGTTTGAAGGACATACAATGCCTTCCTCGGCGGCACGATTCACAACTAATTGGCACAAACTTGACGTTACTTCATATATCCGATTTGATGACACAGGTATTCCAAGGTTATATGACTCATCAATAGTTGACTTGCTTCTTGACCTTCCATAGAGCAATAAGCCGATATAGAGTGGTAAGGGAGGTTCATGATGTTTCTTGTTGCGCACAATAATACCATATTCCATAATGGCGTCTTTTGGCCCGCAATTTGCGAAAACGTTCCTTTGAAAGATGGTATATTTTACTTTATTTTACGAGATGTGCTCTACGAGTAAAACAAATTGGGACTACACCAAACATGATATAGTGTGAACGTTTTTAGAAAGTTTTCGACGCAAGAAGCTATTTTGGAAATTGGTCGCCATCTTGACTATAAAATAAATTTTGAATGTCTCGACGTGAGATTTTTGTTCTACGAGTAAAAACATATTGAAAAGCTACCAAACATGATATTGCGTGAACGTTTTTTAGAAATCTTTCGATGCAACACGCCATTTTGGAAAATGGGAGCCATCTTGAATTCTAAGGAAAATTTAGAATGCCTCCCCTTCCTAAATTATTTTCTTAGGTTCCAAGTACCTCTGTGCAAAGCGGCATTATGCGTTCAGAAACTGCAGTATATATTTGTGTACCGCCTAGACTATTAAGGGGTACGTTATCTAAGGTAACCGTTGTCAATGAATTGATAATCATGCTAAATTTGACCACTTGGAGATAGTCAACCTGTCGAACAACATTGTAGTGTGGATTGCCGCGTGTTTTGTTTTTTAAATTTTCCATTATTGCTATCACCGCCATTGGAATTCAATAGACAATTAGATGGTCGATTATCTCTGAAGATAATAATTTTAGAATTAAAATTATATAACAACTTCCCAGTTCGGTCCAGTGTCTTATCATGTACGAAAAAAACATTCCAACCGGTCAAGTACTTTTTGCGTGAATCTCACGCACATAAAGTCACTTTCAATTTTATAGAGATAAAGAGGTTTGAAGTCTAATATTTTTAAGCGGTAGTGGCATACCATTTCGGGGTACACCTTTTGAAATTATTTGATTGAATATTTAATATAAATTCGGTGACCATACTTTCCACATTTTTCGGGACAGTTCCGAATTTTAGGATTGTGTCCCGGTTTCCCAAAGAAATATTCAAATCCCGAAATTAATAAAAAAAAAAGCAATATAATTTAAAAAAACAACAACATATATTTAAGATAAATTTATGACTTAAATAAAAATGTTTTCTTAGGTTGATTATGAAACCACTCGCAAATAAAGAAGAGCCGGTGTCGTTAGATCTTGGCTCGAGTTGTATCCTGGCTATTTTAGGAGATGAAGTTTCGGACTGATGTCCATGCCTTCTATATGAAATGATTGTAGTGACGTGATGCTCTTAATATGGGTAGTGTATAGGACGCAACTGTCTTAGCCCTATTAATTTATGATGAAAGGTAGAGAGAGAGAGAGAGAGGGGGGGGAGAGAGAGAGAGAGAGAGAGAGAGAGAGAGAGAGAGAGAGTGTGTGTGTGTGTGTGTGTGTGTGTGTGTGTGTGTGTGTGAAGTGAAAGGAGAGAAGAAGGATCACTTTTTCAAGTAACAAGTCTTCGTAGGTTCCGTATTATGTTATTGTCCCAGAAAATGTCTTGAGTTAAATTAATGTAGAGGTTGTGGCACGCGGTAAGTTTGTCTTAGCGGTATGGCTGTTCCAATGTCATGTAGCGAAGCATGATGAGATGCTCTTATTCGATTCCAAAATGACTAAGACATTTGATTGATGAATTCTTCTAAGTATTGGAGTGAGAGATCTTCATGGAGCTGTGTGATGCGTGTGTCTCGTGGGTGACCGGAGATGATTCGAGCTGCTCTATTCTGTACTCGTTGGAGTAGTAGCAGATAAGATGGTGCAGCATGTTTCCAGGCTGGAGCTGCATAAGTTATGAAGGATCTAATTAACATGTAATATATGTGTAGTCGGGTTTCTATTGAGAAGACGTGACTGCATAGAAGCGGATAAAGTTGAAGAACTCTAGTAGTTGCTGTTTTTGCTGCAGTTTGGAGGTGTTGTTTGAAAGTGAGTTTTGAGTCTAGATCAACACCTAAATACCTTGCATATGAAGAGAATTGAACTGGTTCATCAAATAGTATAAACGCACGTCTGTTTACAGGTCTTCGTCGAGCAAAGTGAACAACAGCAGTTTTTTTCTGTATTTAGTTTAATTCTCCATTTAGATGTCCATTTTTCTGATAGTTTTTGGACTTCACGAGGAGTACAAAGATTTGCAGGTTCGAAAGGCTGGTCTATTGCAGAAGTGCGAAGCTTATGATTTAGAGATTGAATTGTATTTTCATCGTAAGGCTCAGGATTTAGACTGAATTGGATTTCAAGTTGATCTGCAAACAGAGATGCTTTATCTTCATGAGTGAAAACTAAACTTCGAGGACCATGTAAGGGATGTGAAGTTTGATAATTTCTTGGATTAGAGAAGGTTTTGTCAATTTTCCAAAATTCGAAATTAGGTTTATCAAGAGTAAGAAACATCCCGAGTTTTGACCAACAAGGGACATGTTTCGGTTCGAACGCAAGGATCAACATAAAACGTGGCAGATATATACAGGGGTAAGCACTAACCACTACAGGGTGAGTCATTCCCGTGTAAAATGTATTTTGCGCAGACAGCGCCACCTATAAACAAATAACTTCAATCCAGGTTTGATACAGGAAAACAACATGAAGTATGTGCGCACACGATGACTAGTATAATAATTGCACAAGACGAGTAATTACAGAAGTTCTTTATGTTGTTAAGAAAACAAATGGGATTCAACAAAAGTGCACATGCGGGTCTACAATGAAATGAGTGAAACATAACGTAACTTTGCAATACGAACACCTCAATAAAGGCACATCTGCGCACTGCATGTGTTCTTCACTTGCATGTCCACGAAGATCAAGTCCAAAGTTGAACGCTACGTCAATCACGTTTCGGAAGTTACCAACTGGAGATTCAACCTGATACCCCCGATTTTTGCCAGGCATAACGTAGCATCGGTTGATAAACTGGAACTGACAGTTGATTATATATTACAGACTGCATGTTCATTATGAAACACCTATCATGCAAATTCACTACGGCCTTCTCAAAGCGTAAGCGAACATAGTCGGCGATTCTTCTGGCGTAAAGTTTGTATTGCCGAAAAAATAGACATCGAGTGGCTAAACATATTTGGTGGTCTTGGGAGGAATTATTTTCAAATCAATGTGCTTCTCGGGAATAGTCTCTGCGCGCAAAGTGAAATCCTTATGGCCAGACCACGAATCACAAAGTAATAGAGTGTTCGTCCACACACTGACGCACCTACCGGATCTTCACTCAGCGCCTACAACGCCGAATTAACTGATAGTGTTTCGAAGGATAGGCGGCGCTGTAGGCGGCAAACGCGTTTTGCACGGGAATGACTCACCCTACAGTGGTCAGTACTTAGTCCTGTCTATGTATACCAAGTTTTCTGTTGATCCTCGCGTTCGAACAGAAACATATCCCTTGTAAGAAAATAGTAATCGTAGATATATCTTCTGGTGACGTCATGCAGCTATTGTAGTTACCAAAGAGTTAAGACAGAGAGATCGGTAGAGATTCTTCTCGTGAACGCATTTTCTCAATCCATATAATAGAAAACCCAATGGTCACTCACTGATTCACTGACGAAGGAAAGCGAGTCCATATAATATAAGCCCCGTGGTCACACTGATTCACTGACTCACTGACTGACTGATCATCAAAATTCCCAGGCCAAACTACTGGAACTAGAAACATCAAATTTGGTATGAAGGTGTAGGACAAAGAGTAGGTAAAGGAAAAAATCCGACATTTTGAAAAAGTCTCCATCATGGATTCAAAATGGCCGCTAAACCCTTTGTTGTATTGAATACGCAGCCTAAACCGCTGGGGCTATTGAAATGAAATTTGGTATGGAGATACATTATCACTAGTAGGCTACTAAAATATTACACAATGTATCCAAAGACACTATCTTTGATCCAAAATGGCGGACCAAAAAATCTATTTTCCACACGTTTGAGCTAGAGATACGAAATTTGGCATAAAGGTGTATTATGACCAGTAGTTTAGGAAAATATTACAAAGTTTTGGAAAAGTCACCATCTTGGTTTCAAAATGGCCGCCCAAAAATGTATTTTCCACACCGTTTGAGCTAGATAAATGAAATCTTACGTGGAGGTATACGAACCATCACAAGTAGGTCACGAGAATATAAGAAAACGTTCAAAATGTCGTCAACTTGGATCAAAAATGGCCGCCCAACAAACCCAATTTCCAAACCAGTTAAGATAGAGAAACGAAATTTTGTATGAAGGTGTATGACCAAGAGAAGGTTACAATAAATGGGACAAACCTCTTTCGGGGCGCAGCCTCCGTGGGATGGTGCATATGGACACCATGGAGGTGCAGTTCCGCAGAGAGATTCTGGTTTAGATAAATGGAGCGCAGCCCCCAAAACAACTGAAGTTGGGGGCGCAGCCCCTTATGGGAGCCTAGGAGCGGCGCCCCCAATGAAGCAAAACGATTCCTAATTTAAATCTACAAAGACGCATAATCTTGGATATTACTGCTATGAAGAGGCCCTATCTCTGTGGAATAGTGAAAAAGACTACATTTATTGACCATTTTCTACCTAGTGAATTACATTCAAAGATAGAGAAACGACAGTGATACTGTTTTAAAGCTCTTAAAGCGATTTGTAACATGAACGTTATATATCGTGATAGTATATTATTATGCAAATTTGAGCAACAGAAAAGAAAATTATAATACCTTCCCAGTTCCTTCCCAAAATATCACAGAAAGAAAAGAAAACCTATTTTTCGTATTTTTAATGTAAAGTGTTTTTCCCCTATGAGTGGAATAAATAAATACAAAATTCGAAGAAAAGGAACATCAAAATAAGTAAACAGTTAAACCAAATATCCTACATATGGATGTAGGGCTAAAAGTGTTTGCAAAAGGATATCAAAGACTAATAATAAAGAGAGAGGCATGACCTCCTAAATGTAACCTAGTGACCGGAGACAAAAATATTACAGGCCGCAAGATAAAGACAATAAATACTGGCGTTAGGACACACAAAGATCAGAGAGCGACAGACTCAGCTTCGTTGCGGCTAGTTCAATATACAAGAGTCCATAAGAAGGTGAAATCAAAGTATTTGTGACTTGTATCAAGTGGACATTACGTGTGGCTTGGCTGAAGACACCTAGAAGTCAATCCTAACCCTTCTCTGTGCGACAGTCAGAACTCGAATTTGAAACATGTTAGGACGGTAAGTGAATTGTGATTTATTTGGCTTCTATTCCTCTTCGAAGGTGCTTGTTTCGTGTGAATTCAATTGTTTACTGTATCAAAGGTAATTGGAAGGTTTTCTTGCTGCGATATGGAATCGGTACCTAAACCACCACACTGATTATAATTTTCTTTTCTTTGCTCCGTTTTCAGTTTGATTAATATTCATGAAATAAACAACGTTCACTATAATCAAATTCGACAATCATTTCTTTCTCTTTACTTAAATTTGGAAACAGTTTTTTTTATAACATAACGTCCCGAACAAAGATAAACTTGATTTGACATAAACTTGATATGGCTCTCTGTTTTGCGAGGAACCATAAGTCTTTGATACAGTGACAACGAAACACACAGACAATCATAAAAGTACTTGTATATATATATTTTTTGCCTATGTTGGTCAATCATTCGCCTTATTTCGCTGTTTGTACTTTTTACTTCCTTTTGTGGTAGTACAGATATAATTCTCGCAAACCATTTGTTTTCTCTTATCACTTGTCAAGATGTGCCGTCAAACACGTAGCGGTACCCCACCCTCACAATCTCACACAGTTATGGCAACTCCTTTCATTCCTGAAATTTTTTCCGCGGCCCCACACAAAATATTGAGCTATTCTTTGCGAACTTTGAACGATTAGCCGTGATTTCAGGCTGGAACGAGGAAAAACAAGCCGAAGTTTTAAGTGACCCACCACCCAAACTCTACTACAATACGAACAAAGACATTCTTACAGCTTTATCGTGGAAGGATTTGAAACAAAACTTTACAGAACGTTTTGGAAAATAAAAAACACCACTCTCAGCTTTAATAAAATACAGAAACCGACAACAGGGTAAGAATGAACTACTGACTCACTATTTGTTTGAGAAAAAAACATCTAGCTGACCTAGCAGATCCCAATTTGCGCTTCCCTGATTTTCTAACAGAAACAATTTCTGGTATGCGACCAGAGTATATTTTACGGTTCGCTCAGCAAACGATCAAGACATTTAAAGACCTCATAGAGTTAGCTACACGCAGGGAACAAGCGCAAGATATAATGGACGCTCGTGTGACGACACCACAGTCCAATGAGCAACCACCCGAAGCTACTTCCATTGAGGACATTTCACACAAACTGGAGAGTTTACAATTATTACTCCACACACAGTTAAATGCTATAAAAATGAGCAGGTATTGTGTTCATCTCCTCATTCTGCGTCTAATCAACCCCCATCCCAATGGTATCAACAACACTCGAGTCGGCGCTCTCCCTCCCCTCAGAGACAAACCTCACAATCATGGTATCCACATGATCAGGTACACACATACCAGCAAGGTCAATCACCTGGCAACCACCCACCCACCACTAGTTGTCCAACATGTAAGCACCATACTTTCCAAACACGTCATCGTTCACCATCCCCCCATCCGCGACGAGTACAGTTTAATAATTCACATGAACAGTTCAAAAATTCCCCTCACCAATGCAGGTCAAGCTCTGTTGATTCAGGCACTTCACGGTCCAGTAACTCAACGCGCGATTCCACATCGTCTTCAATGACATCATCAGCTTCTAGCCAGAAAGTGAGTAATACAAGTGATCAAAAAAGAAGTTCCGTAATAAAAATACGCCGAACTTCAAAACACAGCAATCAAACTCAAATTCAGTACTTTTTGTACCACCTTTCCCATACGTACAACCCAACATGTTTTCCCGCCCACAACAGCTGTATTACACTTATCCAAACATGCCTATGGTTCCAATAACTCCGGGGGCCTATCAAAAAACTTGTGAGCGCACAGGGAACGCCTTCCCCCTGTTCAACCCCAGATATAAATAAACAGAAGGTTACTAGTCACAATCGTATTTTTATACCTTTTCGTCTCAAAGATAACTTGCCTACAGTTATAGGAAAAATACAAGATAAAGAACCAGCTTTTGCCCTCGACACAGGGGCAACCGTGTCTCTATTCCCGTCTAATAAATTGCGTTCAGGGGCCCGCCCGTTTCTGGCACCCCTGACTATCTCCGGTATCGCACCGCAACCTATACGTCTAACACAGGCTATCACTCTGAAAGTCGTTTTTGGTGGAAAACAACTATCTATATTATTCCATATTCTTCGATTTGTTAACTTCCCTGCGATACTAGGAAATTTATTTATAAGTTCACAGAAAGCTATCATTAATTACGATGAGGAAATCGTATCTTTCAAGGTGCTTGGTTATAAACCCCTGATAAGTAGACAACCCAGCAATGATTTTGCTATAAAAGCCAACATTGCCACAACTAAAGAGACACAAATGCGGGTTAACATTTATAACGAAATACACATTTGTGATACCACCTCGCACAACACGGATACTTCCTTTAGTTTTGCCTCTAGCAGCGTTAAAAGAGAACATTCATCGCGCCACTGATGAAAATGAAAAGTATGTATATGTGTCACACTGTAACAAATGGGCACCATCCCGGCATTCCCCTTGTGAATATCACCAGTCACCGAGTAACAATCCAAGCCTATACCCCTATTGCAATCTGGTCTGTCATGAAACAGCAAGCACCCATACGAGTGTACACCATCCGACAGGTGTACCAACCAACCGAAGTTGACAGACAAAATAATGTAAATGAAAGAATGGAAAAAATTGGATATTTAATAGATGGGGACAAATTTAAGATTGTCACAGAAAATTGTACACCAAAAACCCTGCAGCAAATACGGGCTATATTTTTGAGGCATCCTAACGGTTTTCAACTGGGACAAAAATGATTTTTCCAAAATAAAATCATTTGAGGCCCACTTGAACTTGAAAAATCATGTTCCATTCCAATCAGCGCATTTCATCCTGCCGTACAAATTGAGAGAACCTGTTAAAGAGAGAATATTGGTCCTCCTTAATCAAGGTGTCGTTCAGCCATCTAACAGCCCGTATCGAAACAACATATTAGCGGTCCCAAAGCCCGGAAAAGTCCAGGACGTTTGTTTAGTTCTGGACCTAAGAAAAAATCATGTATATTGTGCACCAGTTAGCGGATGTATTGAATCGATTCCAAATGTGATAGAAAACATGGCTGATGCCTCATGGTATCATAAATTAGATTTAAAATCCTCGTACTTCCAGGTACCTCTCGTTCCTGAAGAGCGACCCTCAACTGCCTTCTCTACTACAGACCTAAACTTACCAGTAAATCTGTACGAAATGACTGTTCTCCCGCAAGGCCACGTAAACTCGAGTATATCACTACAGCGTGTGTTACGTCAAATTTTTTAGGACATTTGTCCTCAAAATACCGCACAATATGTAGATGATTTCTTTATTTTTGGTAATGATATGCAGGAGATCAATGAAGTATTAGAGAAAGTATTAATCCAAGCGGAATATCATTCAGTTCTTTTTAATTTAGAGAAAAGTCAATTTGCACTGAAAGAGCTAAAATGTCTTGGCAACATTGTCAAAAATGGAACTATCTCACCCGATCCGGACAAAATTAGAGCGATATCCAGCATTCCCAAGCCTACTACTATCAAATAACTCCGTTCCTGGTTAGCTACGGTCAATTTTTACAGAAATCATTTCCCGAATATTTCACTGACTCTAGCCCCACAGTATGCGGCCCTGAAGGGCGTCCCTCGCAAACTTCATTGGACGCCTGAAATGAACCAGGCTTACTAGAAACTGCAGGCAGCCATAATTTCGCCACCTCTTCTCCATTTTTTTTCTACCGAAAACACGGAACACATGGTAGTATGTGACAGTAGCTCAGTCGGAGTGGGATCCGTCCTCCTGCAGCGCAAAATCGGTACTAAAGCTTGGTTTGCAATACAGTATATTTCCACTAGGCATCCTTCTAGGATAAAAGCTCTCCCAATTTATTACCAGGAACTCTATAGTATATATTATGCTCTTTTTAAGTTCCATAGATATCTGTATGCATTCCATTTCACCATTTTGACAGATGCGTCAGCTTTTTTAGCAATGAAAGACACGAAAATGAAGACAGCTCGTGTAATTAGAATGCTAGAGTACATAAACGCATTTGATTTTTCTATAGCTCATATTAGAGGCAAAGACAATTCAATTAGTGACTATTTGAGCAGGAACCTATTGATCCTGAAGCAATAGAATTAACAGAAAATGAACATCCAGCCCCCCTTCTACTTGCACTTGATGCTGGAACTGACGTTCCCGAGATACAGCGCCAAGATCCAATATTTTCGAAAATAATAGCCGTACTTCAACTGAACGATACCACACATCCACGTTATAGAGAGTGGAAGAATCAATATGTTATAGACAATAACACATTGTATCGTGTATTCCCCTCCCCCACCATACCACGTAAAGTGCTATGTGTTCCACGCAAGCTGCGAGATATTATTTTTGACGAATATCATACGAATTCACTCACTAATCTAGGTTTGACTCGTATGCGCTTACTACTAAGAAACAAATATAACATGCCACAACTCACTACTTGGTTGCAAAGTAGAATTAAGGGATGTCTTGAATGCACAATCACAAAACGCATTTACAACCCCCACCCCCAACCAACATATTCAACGGATACCACCAGACACAATATTCTATACATGGTCTATTGATATTTGTGGAAAACTTCAAAAGACAAAAAACTCATTTCAGTAATTTTATACTGCTGTTGATCATGCGAGTTCTTTTACGGTCTGTAAACCGATAGTAACTACTACCTCTCAAGAATTCATAGATTTCTTTATGAATTCCATAGTGCTTAAGTATTCCACGCCAAAAGTCATATACCTAGACAAGCAGTCCTCACACACCAGCACCATAACAAAGGAATTTCTTAAAGCTCTAGGTGTTCTATATGTGTTACCTGCTCGTCATGCTACTTTAGGACATTGTGAACGCAGAATTCAGGCCCTATAAATTGTTTTAAATTTTTTGTCACGAGATGATCATAGTAACTGGGACACATGACTACCAATAGCCACAGCCAGTTTAAATCGATGTCCCAATACTCAAAACACGCTATCTCCATTTCTGATACTTTTGGAATAGAACCTACATTCCCCCTTAATTCTATTTTGAAAACTAACCCAACGCTGGTAGGCAACGAGACGAGATTGAACATCCTGTGAGAGTATCGTCAATTAGTAGCGTTAAAACACAAATGCATTTTGATGCATTAAAACAAAAGGTAGAAACAGCAAAACCACCAACTAACCTTCTCCCAGGAACACAGGTAATGCTCAAACGAATACACACCCCTAGAAATGAGTGTTCTACTTTCACCCAACCATATACAGGGCAATACAAAATTCTTAGTCAACTTGACGGTAATTCATATATGGCCGAAATCAGCGAAACTGAAACAAAACAATTTCCTATTGACCGTCTGAAAATGTACAATCCACCAGACATCAAAGTAGATCCCACCTACAAAGCAAAATATCAATTTCTACGTTCCTTCCCGTAAACCTACTCTTGTCATATCACAGACTTCACACCAAGCTTACTACACGTGAAACTTGTAAGGGGAACTCATCCATGTAAATATATATATATATATATATATATATATATATATATATATATATATATATCTTACCACCACCCACCATGAAAAAGGGAAAAATAATACAAATATGTTAACATAGTTTGTCACACATTCGTTCAGGATTTTCAGTGAACCTTTTATGCACATGCGCTTTAAGCTTCATATAGCATCGTGCTTAATTATATTTTCTTTCTTTTTTAGGTATCTATTCCTCCTAGGGGTTTTCCCATGCATCAGTGCCGCACAAAACCCCACCCACCTATCCATGGGGCTTCACCTCACACCTATTCCCCAGGCGGTAATGTATCAACAGTTATGGCCAATTCACTATTCTATTCCGATTCCTGCATTACATAGTAACTTTATTAACATTAGTTGCGATCCTCTTGCTGACTCCAAATTTTGTGTGCACCAACGAACGCACTGAATAACATCACACAAGACCTGTATACGCTAAACTTTTACGGTGAACCCAATCCCTTAACCCGTCAACAAAGATCACTACTGCCTTTTATTGGTGATGGCCTAAATTGGCTTTATGGTACTGCTACACAGACTCAGCTAGAGCAAAATAGATTTAACTTTAGAGAACTGCAGCGGCACATATCTAGCTTAGAAAACAACGAACACACCATGCATTCTATTCTCCAAAATTTCAGATCAGCTATTTCTAATATAGCTTCTAACTCTAAATCAGCACTATCAGATGTTCAAACCGCCATTTCACACATTGTCACGAACGAAAATAGCATCTTTAATACAATCATTTCTGATGTAAACAAACTTAGATCATTTTTAGAATTTATCATTCGAATCGATACCGCGACCACACATCAAATGCACCATTTTCTCTCTAAATTCAGATTACATCAAGCCATGACTCGCTGTCAAAACAACTTTCTCCCACGAATATTGATAGATCCAGAAATCTTACAAAAAGATCTTTTACTTTTAAAAAGAAAAATAAGTTCTAGTAATTGTATCATTAGTCCAAAATTTTCTATAGAACAGGCTTACACTTTGCCTATAACTTCTTGTGCTATTTCTGACAAAATCATCCTTGTGCAAATAACTATCCCTATTTTTCAAATCAACCCGACTATACATTACACAAGATCACTACTTTCTGCTTACCTAGTAAGAATCAAACTTGTCAACTTCAATTAAACACCACACATGCCTTTACTTCTCACAAGGATACTCTGCCATTAGAAGAACAAGACTTCAAAGACTGCACTATTTCTACATGACCCTTTTTATGCAAAATTCCTTCTATACGCAGATACAAGGCAGCATTCAACCATCGCTTAAACACAATATGGCGTGCCACCGTGGTCTGTCAGCTTCACAAAGCGTGTTATTTTCAATGCACTTCTCGCAAAACCTTTTCTATCCACAAAATTGTACATAATATATTTGGGATTGTCAACCCAACAGACCAATTAATGATTCTCCTACCCAACAACACTAGGCAACCTGTCAATACAAGAGGCATCTATAACACTTTCCTCCACATTCCTTGTAAACACACATTATTTCATAAGTCAATTCCGGTTATAATTGGCCCTCCCATTTGTAAATCAAAACATTTTAAGCCCAGCATTGTAAATGTATTTGATACTCTCTCCATCCAAGACCAATTATACCCACTCCTACCTATGAATACAATGCATCCTACTATTAATTTTAATGCTACAGCCCTGAATTTCTCTTCTCACATTATTCAACCCAATTGCCTAACATTACTGTAAACGACCAACCATACTGGCTTAACCTATTTCCGACCGATGCCGTGCCTATGGTACAGACTTCATTATTTTCAGTTCAATTTCTTTTAACAATCGCTAATACTATAGTCATTATTTATATATACAAACGAACTAGGTAACACAACATGTCACTCTCTAACCCCCCACAACATGAGAGTGTACTCCTTACTACGCAGCATTACTAAAATAGTTCTTAGTTTTGCCTTTCCCTCTTTTCCAGGTTGAGATACGTCGTCTACATTCTACTTCTTGCATCAACCCAAAAAGCACTGGCAGGGAATGGCAGAGCACTTATAACCACAATCTGCATTCTACTGGTTTTATCCTGTCCGCAGCGCCATATATCTTATTTTTTGAACATTTTTTTGCTACAAACACAATCCCAAACCCCAGGCTACTCTATTACTTCACGAACATATTTCCCCAACCCATCAGCAATTTGTTATCCAGGCACTGTATTAAGGTATAAACTATAACGAATTTATTGAATACTTAAGCCAAAATCATTACAACATTCTGTCTCACGTATCCAATTTGTATAAATATTACACAACGGGTAACCGGAAAAAAATAATTTGTACTCACCCTGAATCGCGCTCACGTCACTCAGATAGCCTTTTTTACGCTGACAGCACTATCAAAGCACACACGTTTTTAACAAACCATGAAAAAACACAACACAAACCAACATATTTCTCGGCAAGCGACACGTTTCGCTCTCACTACACGGAAGCGGGTATTACTGACATATGAAATAGTCTATATCGAGCTAAATATTGATCATTTTCACGCTTGACTGGAAAACCCACCAAGGTCATTAACTTTCACCTCCATCTTGCTAGTGTCGTCTAGTGATCCCCTTTCCAGTTTTGTCTCCTACTTTCCTCCAAGGCTGAATGATTGTCTGATATGGTAAACAAAAATAAAAACAAAACTGAACAGAAGGCAAACGGTTTCACAATTCACTTGAAAAACCGTGCGTCCCGTAAATCTATTACAGTTTTATTTTTCATAGATAATTAGCTTGTTTTTGTCTGTTTTTCTTTTCTTCCTATAAGTATGTTTTTTTTTCAGTAAGTAGCAGCTCATTTACTACCCTCACACTGAGATATTTCCTTCCGGTCCTTTGACACCCCTAATAACCACATTCAAAACAAAAAAAGATGATGATGAAGGAGTACAGAGACAAATCCACCAAAAGACGAGATGCAATAAGCTGTTTTCTTCAATTGAATCACCACGAACATCAGGCGAACCAGAGAACTTTACGGAACCATCCAGTAGCAGCCCAAGCAGACATCACCACATCCCAGCCTGGGAAGCAGAATCCCTACAGCACAATTCTTTTAATCATCCCCGAAAAAACAAAACCTTAATCATCTCCTAGAGTGTAGAAGAAATCAGTGGTACCTCTTACTGAAATAACCACCATCGAAGTGTTTCTTCAAACATCCCAGTGTGCCCCCACCCCTCAATTTAAAAACTCATAGAAGAATGGAAACTCGCACAGGATACGGAGAGAAGACAACTCCATACAACTTCCAGTACAACAACAGAATCTTCGTTAATTCAACCTTTTATGAACCGAATGTTCACAAACAAATTGGATAGTGTTTTACTCGACGAATTAAACACACTTCGAGAAAAAAAAGAGAAAGAGCATTCTCTCCGTGTTTGTCAAAAACGCACTAATAACTATATATAACACTGTATGTGTTTTGTTGTAAAGAGACATTCTAGATTATATCCAAAAATTTTATAATTGCCAATGAATGCTCGCCAATACATGTAAGCTTTCTAATGGTGGTGGGCATATCAATTGTATTGTTTAATATTGTAAATTTTTTAGATTAACACTTGCCCTACTATAACAACTATGGCAAATTTGAGTTATTGTATTGGCACATATCAATATGATGCCTTGAACATGTAAGTTCAACATAAGTCAGGGATTATTATGCAAATTTGAGCAACAGAAAAGAAAATTATAATACCTTCCCAGTTCCTTCCCAAAATATCACAGAAAGAAAAGAAAATCTATTTTTCGTATTTTTAATGTAAAGTGTTTTTCCCCTATGAGTGAAAGAAATAAATACAAAATTCGAAGAAAAGGAACATCAAAGTAAGTTAACAGTTAAACCAAATATCCTACATATGGATGTAGGGCTAAAAGTGTTTGCAAAAGGATGTCAAAGACTAATAATAAAGAGAAAGGCATGACCTCCTAAATGTGACCTAGTGACCAGAGACAAAAATATTACAGGCCGCAACATAAAGACAATAAATACTGGCGTTAGGACACACAAAGATCAGAAAGCGACAGACTCAGCTTCGTTGCGGATAGTTCAATATATCATACAAGAGTCCATAAGAAGGAGAAATCAAAGTATTTGTGACTTGTATCAAGTGGACATTACGTGTGGCTTGGCTGAAGACACCTAGAAGTCCATCCTAACCGTTCTCTGTGCGACAGTCAGAACTCGAGTTTAAAACATGTTAGGACGGTAAGTGAATTGTGATTTATTTGGCTTCTGTTCCTCTTCAAAGGTGCTTGTTTCGTGTGAATTCAATTGTTTACTGTTGCAAAGGTGATTGGGAGGTTTTCTTGCTGTGATATGGCATCTTTACCTAAACCACCATACTGATTATAATTTTCTTTTCTTTGCTCCGTTTTTAGTTTGATTAATATTCATGAAATTAACAACGTTCACTATAATCAAATTCGACAATCATTTCTTTCTCTTTACTTAAATTTGGACACAGTTTTTTTTATAACATAACGTACCGAACAAAGATAAACTTGATTTGACATAAACTTGATATAAACTTGATAATATTACAGTTACCGAGGTTATTTTACATAAACTAATAAACTTAAATCAAGAAACTATTCTTCATCAGTTTTCCTTAATATATCTTAAAGTTTATTTTTATACAAAAATGACGCTTCTGTCTCTATCATTCACGTTTAAAGATTTCATTACCAATTCTGACGGCCGCCATATTGATGACGTCATAACCCCTAAACCCCACGCGGGATTCTTTGGGACTTTTTGTGGGTAATACAGGAGAAGTAGTACTATATGTTTCAGAAGGTTTCGTTTTTTTCTTTTGAATGTCTAGGTAGACCTAGAAATATGCCTAATTTCACTGGACTATAAATGTAATTGGCACTGTTTCGTTACAGAGACATTCAACTTAAAGCGAAGTCCATTTTGGATCACATGATTTCTGTTGAGGATGAAATCAAGCTTATTATTTTACAAAATAATTCTGCCACTAATAGAGCTAATTGTGATTGCCCAGGGACTGCACTGAACTTATCTTAGGCCTAGGAAATATGCGGAGGTGTTTCAAAAACCTTGATGATAGCAATTCATGTTAAAAATGTTTGGGTACCGATAAACGCATAAAGGTACAAAATTATGATTACACCAGAACTTGGTTATTCCTTCGCAAATCAATGGGAAAATGAATTGACTAAAAGTTAATTTGAAGAGCAGTTTCTAAGAATAGTCAAATATCACAAAAGAATGTATTCCGTATCGTTAGAATTTACACGTGTCTTGCGAATTCCGAACAGTCGTGACTCCTGACCTCTCAGATATTCCTTATTCAGAACGTCACGAAGATTGATAGCTTATTTCTCGGAAGTCGAGACCGGGATAAGAATAAACCTCAACATTATAAACATCGGTTCTAAACTAGGTACCGTTTAAGATGAGTGTGCAGAATTCTCATAAAAGTATGTCTAACTGTGCACGCAATCAAAATAAATCCTTTCTTATAGAATTTTTTGAATTGGAATGAAAAGTTATCAATGATAAGGTACCGTCAACGCCAAAGTTTTTATCAAGTCATACAATTTCTTCTCCGAATTATTTTGGAATTTGTTAACCAACTTGCGTAGAGATTTCTGTAACATACAAAAAATAACATTCTCTTCAAGTTACAGGAATCCGTACTCAAATTGTACTCAACCCCTGGGTCATAAATTGCAACAAAGTGTCACCTATATGAGTTAAGTACCGACAACACAACTGCCGGCCGGGTGGCCGTGCGGTCTGCAGCGGTAGGCCAACGGCTTGAAGGTCCCGAGTTCGAGTCCCGGCAGGAGCATGGGTGTGGATTTTTATAGCTAAGGGGCGAATCGTGACGGATTGAAGTTAAAAGTTACTAGACTAGCACATATAAAAATAAAGTTGACCGACAACACAAAATTCCTTATATTTTCCGGAGACGATTATAGGCTGTTTACACCAAGTTAAAGTAGCTACACGATATATCAATAGATAGTTGAGGTGACCTCCCACCCCTGCCCCAGAAATCGGAAAACACTGTCGTCTCCCATTGTACTTAAATGTTAATTTCAAGTGCGGATAAAATGTGTTTGGCGGGCAAAATATTCAGGGCGAGGAAAACTTCATTTCCTATATTTTTCAGTTGGTCGTATTTTAAGCACGCAGCCTACAGAAACTGGTCATAACTCTTTATACTGCCACATTTAGGATTGTTTTTTTATATTTTTAAAAAAAGTTTCTTTCATTGAAATCAAAATATTACAAAGAAATCAATATGCGCATCATTAATGATTTCTAAAGCATTTTGTCGGCATTATACTTGCTGCCAGATACGCTGCAGCATTTCCACTTTAATTCGTTCAATTCTTGAAATTATAAGATCTCTTGTAATCATTTTGAGCCCTCGTTGTATGGTCACTTCTGTGTTTCCCAATAGTTGGAGAATTTCGACACTTCTAAACTTGCAACAATGTAGATTGCATACTGGTCAGCTCGTTTTATAAACAATACACGACGAAGTTACTCTACAGGAACCATTAACATCATAGGGTTATTTGAATTGATTATCATTAAGTTCTTCCACATTTTTGTTTGAATTTTGTTTTTAGAGGCAACAAAAAAAGCTAGCAATGCGATAAAATTTCTTTTACTTTTTATTCTCTTTAACATAATTTAATTTAAAGATAATTTGTCAGATGTCACTGCTACACACAATGTTAATTCATAGTAAAGCGTTACTGAGTACATAGTGATAGTTGTCAAATGTTTACATGTGTTTTCGTTCGGTGTCGGAATTGCCTCAACAAAGTGTCGGAATTTCCCATATAGTGGGACAATCCCGACACTTCGCAGTATTTTTATATAAACACCCTCTGTTACCAGAGTATGCACTGAAAACATATATCAAATGAAAGAAAAGACAGCAGGCTTTATGACGACGCGACGAAAAATGTTTTAGACACGATCCGTATAAAGGCCTTAAATGAAATTCAAATTACGTTGCTGATTCGGTTTCAATAAAACATTAAGCACATTATTCTTATCTTTCCTCTGTGTATTAATTTTACATTATGTATATAAAAAAACTCCTATTAAACTTGGTTCAAAATGATGGTACAAAATGAAACACACTTACTTGGTACAAACAGAAACACTGTAATGCATAATAAAGTTAATAACTTTCTGTGTAACACTGTAAAACTTGGATTTTTTTTACACTTTATTTTTGACTATTAACGACAAACAAAAATTTACAATGTATTTTCAGACATCCTGTATTTTAGTAACGGTTTTCGATATACGTTCGTCATTCAGGCATTGCTTTTTCTTTCTTTTTTTCTTTTATTTTCTTTTTTTTTTTAACAAACTCTAGAAAATGAGTTCTACATGATATAATATCTTGCCCTTGTAAATTCCAATTTAAATATGTAGTTTGAACAGCGCTTTTTTTTCTGTAACGTTGCTCTGGCATTATATTGATTGGCGTGTCCTTGCATTAATAATCCTGTATTGAAATCTTTGATAAACACATCTCAATGGGTATCTTTCTACTCATGTGGACATGTGACACCGTTATCAGCTATCGCTTCTTATGCCCATTTCTTTGTGTGCTGAACAATCTTCCATTTTCTCTGCGAAGAATGGAGGAGAGAAGGGAGAGAGAAGATACGTATCTAGATGAAGTAAGTAGATAAGAAACGAGGAGAAGCTCGCGTGATAATTCAATTGGGGTTTGTAGATTGTAGACAGGAGATATTCACGTGATCTTGGCATCCATAGGTGATGCAGCGGCAGATACCACGATCATTACTAGCTTAGGTTGTAACTGCTATATGTACGCTGAGAATAAATAGCTTAATTATATCAAGTGTTCTAGGGATTAGACATTATTATTATTATTTGTAGTAGTAGTAGTATTTTTAACCTATGATCCTGATAAAGAAAGATATGCCTATCAAATTCAATTGAATGATTTTTATAGTCTTTAAAGCAATTCAGTCTCAGGTCAATGGAGGGCAAGGGAAAGAATGTTGGAATTCGGCCAGGGACTACTTTAAAGGTACCTACCGTGATTCTGGTGTAATTAGGAAAATAGTCAATGGCCAGCCAGGCGGTTCGAACCCATGATCTTCCGAATGTGAGTTCAATGATCTAGCAACTGAGTTAGGCCACTCACTGCCCACGGATGTTGACTATTGCTATTATTCTTCTTCTTATTATTATTATGCACCTGGCCTTTGTCGAAATTTGTAAATAAGAAAGTAAGGGTTGTATTTTTAGAGGATCTAAACGTTCCGGGAATTGACTGGTCCACCGGAAGTAGTTCCACCAATAATTTTTAAATAAGGAAAAAGGCTGAAGCATTAATAGACCTATCTTTAGTATTAAAGTTAACCCAGCTGAACGACCAGTATGCGCAGAATAATCGAGCCAAGGTACTGGATGTATTGCTCACTAATATACAATCAAGGGAAGTATATACACCGGTACAACCTTTAATTAAAGCTGAAAATTGTCATCCATCTTTTATTTTTGTCTTAAAATCATCTGGATCACACAGTGGTGAAATAAATGTAAATAAAGTCATCTCTAATCCAGATTAGTGTTTTTACCAAGCTGATTTTGATAATATTGTACATGATTTTATATCACTTAGCGAAAATTTCAGATTTGACAATTCTGTGAAAGTACAAGGTTGTATTGAGAGTCTCTACCTACATACAAATAACAATTTTGAAAAAAAATATACAAAAAAAAGTAAAAAGATTTGACTCTAGACATGAACATCGTGACCCTTGGATGACTAAACATCTAAAAAGGTTAATTATGAAAAAATCCAGGAATTTTATAAAATATAGGAAAACAGGAGAACAGGTTTGGTATACGAATTACAATTTGCTAAGACAACAGGTTAAGAAAGAGTACAAAGAAGCAAGAAATAGTTACTTCAAGGAATTAGAAAATAGCCTAAGAGGTAATCCAAGGTTCTTTTGGGCCCAATATAATAAGGGTAAACGAGACAAGGGTGTTAAGTCTATAATTATAGATAATGAAGTCACTACAGATCCCACAGTAATAGCTGAAGCATTTAAAAAATATTTTTTTAAGAAACTTCACTCTTAATAGTAACAGCTACGATATTGATCACGCTCAAGTACCGCACTGTAACACAATAGATATACCGAGAATATCCTTGATAGATGTAATAAAAGCCATACGGAAATTGAAGGCAAGATCGGCTATCGGATCTGACAATATCCCCAACTATATTATAAAAGCTTGCAGCAATTATTTAGCCCTAGTGTTAGCAGGGATCTTTAATAAATAATTAGAACTAGGTCAGTACCCAGAAGTATGGAAGAAATCTTTAATAATTCCTATACACAAAGGTAGCAGTAAGTTAAATCCGAACAAAAACACCAGAGGTGCAAAAAGTGGAGCCAAGTTCTTAGGGCTAAAAAGGCGAGAAATGGGAGACGGATGAGCCAAGTTCCTTGGTGACAGCATGTAACAGGAACAAAGGAACTTGGCGCGAGCTGGCAACAGCCTTAGGGTTGGTGGCGGTGGACGTAGTGGGTTTTAGGATCCCCACCACCCTTATAGCTTGAGGATCATGAACCTCGCGCTAAGTTCCTTTATTCCTGTTACATGCTGTCACCAAGGAACTTGGTTCATCCGTCTCCCATTTCACAGCTTTTTAGGCCTAAGAACTTGGCTCCACTTTTTGCACCTCTGGTGTTTTTGTTCGGATTTCACAGCTTTTTGTACGTGTATAATATATATACTCGCTCGCTCGGCTTCGTTTAGATCCTCGCCCCCCGTAGCTGGCTGCGCTCCCAACTTCGAGTTTTTGGGTACTTACGCCCCTTTATCGTAATCACTCTCCAGGACACTGTGCTTCCATGTTGCAGATTTTTTCCCATACCCACCACCGGTGGGAATGAGATATTTATTGAAACATAGGGAAGCTTTGCCATATTTATTGTAACCTACTTGTGATGATACAGCAAATTTGCTTCCTGCTGGCGGCCCTAAAATCCACCACCACCAACCCTAAGGCTCGAACATCATCTGGTGTTTTGCTCGGATTTCACAGCTTTTTATACGTGTGTATATATACTGGGTTCGCCTTGCTGGGTGTGCTGCCCCAGAATTCCGTGTGCGCCCCAACTTCAAATTTTTAGGGCTATGCCCCCTTTATTGTGATCAGACTTTCTGGGGACAGCGCCCCATGCTGTGCAGACCTTTTCCCATATCGCCTTGGGGGCTGCACGCTCATAGCGGTGGTTTGATCCATTTATTGAAACATTTTCGTGATGGTACACCTTCATACTAAATTTCGTTTCTCTAGCTTCAGTGGTTTGGAAAATGGTATTTGGGTGCCTATGTTGAATTAAAGAAAGCGATTTTTACAAAGTTTTCTTACATTGCCGTTACCTACTTGTGATGGTACACCTTCATACCAAATTTCATTTCTATAGCTCGAATGGTGTGGAAAAAGTTTTTGTGCGGCCATTTTGATCCAAGTTAACAACTTTTTCAAAAAATGTAAATTATTCCTAAACTACTCTTGTTAATACATCTTTATGCCAAATTTCGTATCTCTAGTTCAAACGTTCTGGAAAATGGATTATGAAGTCAGCCATTTTGGATTCAAAATGATGTCTTTCCAGATATTTTGTAATCTACTAGTGATGATATACCGTCATAATTCGAAATTTCATATTCCCATTTTTAACATCTTGTTTCTTACAGAACCTCAAAATCGCTGATTTCGCAATAAACTGTTGTTCCTGTATAGCATGCTGACATTTTGTGACACGCGGAACTCGGCTGCATGCACTGCCGTACGTGTTGATACTCCCCTCGATTCGCTCGCGTCGCTGCGCCAAGAATCCCACTGCAGGCCGCGCATCGAACTTGAGGAGTTTGGAGAAACTGCGTCTTTTTATCACAACCAGAATCTGCAGTGTACTGCGCCCCATGATGCAGATATTCCCTCATACTCCAGAGCGCTGCGTCCGAATGGGGAAACTTCCACATTCTGCCTGTATAACATGCTCCTGGCAGTGTAAACGTTTGTGACGAGTAAAACTTGGTGGGACACGCAGGAGTATTGGAAGTTGGCGCGAGGAACTAGGCTCATCCATATTTCATTTCACCACTTTTTAAGGTTGAAGGAGTTGACTGGACAGTTTGCACCCCTGGTGCTTTTGCTCGTATTTCGCAGCTTTTTACACTTGTGTAATGTATATACTCGCTTCGCCTCATTGGGGCGATGCCCCCAGAATTCCAAGATGGCCTCGCTGGGGCGCACCCCTTTATCGCAATCAGGCTCCAGCTGGGAACTGTACCCTAGTAGGGGAGTTTATTCTAACTATTCTAACCTACTCGTAATGGTACACCTTCATACCAAATTTCGTTTCTCTAGCTTCAGTCATTATAAAGTGGGGCTTAAGCGGGCATTTTGGATAAAAGATGGACACATTTTTAACGTTTTCTTATATTTTCGTGACATACTCGTGATGATACACTGTCATACCAAATTTCATTTCTCTATCTCGAACGATGTAAAAAATGGTATTTCAGCTGCCATTTTGAATCAAAGATGGTGAATTTTTTAAAACGTTGTTATGTTCTCCTAAACTACTCTTGATAATACATCATTATGCCAAATTTCGTATCTCTGGCTCAAGCAGTTGGAAAATGGATTCATGACGCCCGCCATTTTGGATCCAAGATGGCGTTTTTAGAGATATTTTGTAATATTTTCATAATCTACTAATAATGTTGTACTGTCAAACTAAATTTCATTATTCTAGCGGCAGCCGTTTAGGCTGTGTATTCTTTAAAATTTTAGGGTTGGCGGCCATTTTGAACCCAAAATGGCGACTTTTTCAACTTTTTAAAAAGTTTTCTTAATTTGCTATCAATGATGTAGTTTCATACCAAATTTCACTGGTCTATCTTTAGTCGTTTAGGCTGTGTATTCTTTGAAATTTTAGGTTTGGCGACCATTTTGAATCGAAGATGGCCTTTTCAAAATGTCGGAATTTTTCCTTTATCTACTTATCATCCTATACCTTCATACGAAATTTCATGTTTCTAGCTTACTACAAACACCCTAAACAATATGATGAGTGAGTCAGTGAGTGAGTGAGTGAGTCAGTTAGCCTAAAATGTGCAATTTCAGGGGTCCACAACTAGAACATAGTTTGAGATACGAATATGAAATTTTGTACATCTGCACATATTTACCATATCTCCTTAACGGCAAAAGCTCATATTCCTATCTTTAACATCTTTTTTCTTACGGGGCCCCCAAATCGTCAATTTTGCCATAAACTCTTGTTCCTGTATAATATGCTTCTGGCAGTGGTGACGTTTTCTGACGTGCAGAACTTGGCTCATGCACTGCCGTGCATGTTGATATTCAAAACTATAGACCTATCTCAGTCCTAAACGGATTTGCAAGGGTTTTCCATTCAATTATAGAAGAACATATAAATTCAACCTTAAATATGTGTTTCATGATAATCAACATGGATTTCTAGCAGGTAAATCTATAGTTACAAACCTGAGTCAGGCTACTCATTACATACAAGGGTGCATACAAAGAAAGGAGCAATGCGGCGTAATATATTAATCACTCTATGTTGCTTGCAAAGTCGAGCAAGATGGAACTATCACCAATTTATGTAAAATGGTTTTCCAGTTATTTGCATAACAGAAGTTCTCAGGTAAAACTTAACAATGCCTATTCTTCGACAGAAATAATAAGAAACGGCATACCTCAGGGCTCCCCTTTGGGCCCATTACTGTTCAATATATTTGTTAACGATCTCTGTACCACGGTTTCTTATGCAATCCTTATTCTCTATGCCGACGACTTTAAGTTATTAGGAAGGGTTAAAAATAGAACTGACATTCAAAAAATACAGATGGATATCATATCAATAAGGTAGACAATTGGTGTAAGCTCAACAAAATGCAAGTTAATACTAGTAAGACAAATTTTATAAGTTATACTCATAAAGCAAATACATTGAGATCCGATAGCATAGTGAAAGCCACACCGTTAAGGACTTAGGAGTCATATTCGATGATAAGCTTAAATTCCAGGAGCATCTTACTGTTGTCACAAAGGGTTGTAAGGAATTAATTAATTTATATTTAATTAAAGGGGTGAAATTGCCAGAGCACAAACATATGTTCTACTGCACAAGGTTCTTGTAAGAACTAAGCTGGAATATGCTGTTAATATCTGGAATACTGACACTAAAATATACACGGAAAAAGTTGAAACCATTCATAAATTGTTCATGAGATTGTTATGCTATAAATGTAACCTTTCTTACTATAGATACAGTTACAATGAATGGTGTGAAAATTTACAATTAGAACCTTTGTACATAAGGGAAAAAGAAATAGAAAGTAAATTAATAGACGAGATCGTAAATAACAAAATTCAGTGTAAATATTTTTTTAGATAACTTAACAATTCAGGTACCTATGTATTTTACTAGAAGGTATAATCTCTTAAACATAAAAGATAAAAACAAGAATTTGCTGAATAGAATGGTTGACAGTTTTAATGAACTTAGTCCAAATTAGTTAGATTCTAATAGTGGTAATCATAACGCAAGTTTTATGTACAAGTTGTAAATATTTTATGGTGCCATGTAATGATCTATTTTTTTTTCAATTTCTGCTTTGCCTCAAATGTATTTTTTGTAACGTTATGTAGAAGACTAGTGTTGTATAGACCTACGGTCGTTCACAACACTTTAATAAACTATTCATTCATTCATTCATTCATTATTATTATATTTAGAACGTGATATTGGTTGGAAATCACTCAATTTTTTGTGTTCATGTACAATATTATGATTCAATTCAAAGTAGAATGACTAACTAACCAAAGGACTCTCCTAAAAGAGAACTCAAATTCCTTGGCGAGACCCATCTCAGCTTAAAAGAACATTCAAATTGTTAGCAACTCAGGACAGAAATGAGAAACCAAGAACACATAAACACGAAGCAGTTCAGAGCTTCGTAAGTGTACTTTGCACACTACGGTATTTTTACCCAAAAATCTTCAAATTCATCTGATGCACCCAATGTTAAAATTTCCATTCATAATATAGACATTTACAGGCTACCCATAGGCTACCACTCTTACGTCATATGGCATGCAGTGTTACCAAGCCAACAACAATTAGTTTTTTTTCAATGGCATAATTTAAAGAAATCACATTGCATGTAGTACCCAATACAATTATTGCAGAAAGTTTATCTTTGAATATTGCTACCTAGAGGATATTATTATGCTTGTCTCTGACGCAATGTTATTTTCTTAACAATTAAATCCTTATCTGGGAATATTCTCTATGCAGCATTCTCTCAATCAGAACTTTGTTGAAATACTCGTCTCGTATATAGTTAAGGCTTCGAACTTCAATGAAGAGTCCTGATACCGCCTATACTAATATAAGTTCTCCAAGTTTTATCTTAATTTCACCAGGCGAATGTCGGTATGATACCTAAACTAATGTTAAGACTGTTACCTTTCCCTCTTCTGCTCCCACAAAAGTGATCGCCAAAGGGCGTCATCATAAACATTAGTCACGTACTTGGGCCTTATTCTCCGTTGTGGTATCTAAATGTAAACCGACCTTAAACAAAACAATGAAAGATACAACACTTATAAGTACGTACACAGGAGCAGGGTTTCCACCAGGATTTTCAGTTTGGGTGTTGTAAAGTCAAAATTGAGAGAGTGTAAGCGAAGTTTTGGACGGTTTCTATTGATTTTTCAAAGAAAAAAAAAAAAAAAAAAAAAATAAGTTGGGGGAGGTGTTGTCGAGACTTTTGTGGGGCGATCTGGCGGAATAACTGCACGGGAGTTATCATTCTTATGTGGTTGGTGAAACCAATTGAATATTAGAATCACACTCTCCGAGGATGGGTGTAATTGGAATAAACTAAAGTTTTGTGAAAATATCACTGAAAGGTACGAAACTATTTTATTCCCTAAAGCGTAAACGCTAATATTTGCTACAATAAACTTCTTTAAAAAAAAAAAAAAATACCTAGCGCTGTCTCTACGGCTTCAAGGATTTTAAGCTCAAAACCAACTCAATATTTACGTTTAAAGTACCGGCTTCGCCTACAAGATGCCAGCGCCCACAAGATGCATAAAAATTGCACATTGTCTTTATATTGTTGTACCAAACTGAAGTGAATATAAACGAAATAATAGTGAAGTTAAATTTAATTACGAATGTTCTACGAATTTCTTTCTAAATGTACTTACTATGTTCGATTATAGTAACTTAACCGTTGTAAAACAGTGTGTTGTGATACACAGTTTTACCCAATGTTGGTTCTTATTAAATTGAAAAACTTGAAACGTACTTTTCAAGTCTTTCATCGATCTCTGCACACTCAGCATTTTATTTACTAAGATCTTCTTTCCCATACCAAGGTTATTATATTTTCTGCGTTCCTCGCCTTCTCGGAGAGAAGAAGATCTACTCGAACATTACGATAACACCATTAAATCTCGTTTAGAATCCATCCTAAATTGTTTCCTTCCTGACCACACATGGCTTCAGGCTCCTCTCCCTGTCAATTTTGGAGGATTAGGCATTCGTCGCGCCTTAGAATTGCCGATTCCCGTCTTCTTGGCGTCATTCTATGGTTCCCAATGCCTGATAGAATCACTTCTCCAAAATGATATTAGTTCTCATGGGATTCTGAGATTGAGACTTGTTCTTCATCTTGGTGATTATTAGTTGGATCATTCTTGCCCGAACTCGATACTAGATCAAAGCAATTTACATGGGATGAACCCATTATCAAATCACACTTCTCCTTTTTACTTCAGACTGTAGATAACTTAGAAGACAAAGCCAGAATAATTGCCGCGTCTTCCTTCGAAGCAGGTGCTTGGCTCAAAGCTCTACCTTCGCCCCCTCTCGGCCTTCACCTAAGCAATGAATGTTTCCGAATAGCAGTTGGAATTCGCCTGGGTCCAGATATTTGTGAGTCACAAATATCAGGCATGTAAAAATGAAGTAAATAAAAATGGATTACATGGCCTTTCTTGTTTCAAAAGTGCAGGTTGACATCCTCGTCACTCGAATGTTAATGACATTATAATGAGAGCACTAATCTCAGCTGACATTCCTGCAGTACGAGAACCTACTGGATGTAGCAGAACAGACGGTAAAAGACCAGATGGGATGACTCTGTTACCCTGGAAGAGAGGCAAACCGTTAATTTGGGACTTCACTTGCTCAGACACATTCTCTCCTTCAAACCTCCCTTTTCCCTCAATCCAGGCGGGAAATATCGCCAGTCGTAAAGAAGCGCAAAAAAAGGAAATATAATAATCTTGCACAGAAGTACCATTTCATACCCATTGCTATCGAATCCAGTGGTTCATGGAGAAAAGAAGGCCTCAACTTCATAAAAGAAATAGGTAAGCGTATCACACAATCATCTGGTGATGATAGAGCAAGTACCTTTCTTATCCAAAGTATAAGCATGGCCATTCAAAGAGGTAGAATGTAGCTTCAATCCAGAGAGCCATACCCAAAGGCAAGGAATTAGATGAGATATTCCTACTGTAATTTTGATTTATTTGACGGAACGTTTGTCACTTTCCATAATTATAAGCAGGTAACAGTTAACATGAAGCCTACCGTTGTAGCAGATGAAATGTTTCCTGAAGGAGCTGACCCATACATGGAGATGGAAGAGGCAGGAGGATCTCATGGTATGTTTATGTGCTTGGCGGCAAATGGGAAAGAAGTTCATGCCGACCTTTTCAATGATTTCGAAGACATAGTTGATGATGACGATCTGCAGTGATTGTGATGGTGGCCTTCCGAATCTTCTGAATTTAATTTCTTTGCCCGAAATTATGTTTCTATATATTTAACATGCAAATTGAAATAAAAGATTTATTAAGTTGATTGAAAAATAGCATTTCTGATCAACAATTTCATTCAGAAAATTGGTAACTTTTTTTAAGAAAAGCAAAATGTGTAAACTGATATTTACCACTTCAATTCAAATTCTAATAACTTCCTACAACTAAGAAAACATTGACAGAAAAATTCATTAAAAGTAATAGAAAAGAAAATAATAAAAATACAAAACAATTGTAGGAAATCTTACATAAAACATAACTACAGTATAATGATGATGAAGATGAACAGAGGTAAATGCTGCAAATTAAAAAAAAAAAAACATATGTCCATTTTTGAAATGTATTGTATATTTATAAATTAACAAAAGTGTATTAATATAAACTATATTCTAAAACTATTTATCTAAGATGTCAAACATTAACATTTCATAATTTAAAAATTATATGAAACTGAAAATCATAGAAACCTGGAAAAAAAATGTATACTTTTCCAAATTATAGAAATCATTAACTAAATATAATATTGAATACAAATTCTGTAAAATTTCGAACTGGACGATGGATAATGTGTAAAGTGTAATTTATGAAAAAGGAGCAATTTTTCAAAATATAGAAACACCACACTGAGTGTTACTTCAGTCACAAGTAGTAAAAATTTTGAACTGAATGAAGGACACGTGTAAAATTATAGTGGAAATCCACATTACTGTAAGTTACAACAATATGAGTTATGATACTGCTTAATGTCCAAGAACAATGAGAATTATGACAAACGTAATAAACACGTCATGGAAACGTCGATGAAATGACTACATGGATATGAGAACAATGAATTACGTCATGGATCGACTATTTAGTTGCTTCCGCGCCTGATGCTTAACAATGAGTGAATGAATGTAATACACAGAAACGATTGTTTTTAACAATAGTGACAAATATGTATGTTATGATGCTTTGTAACAATTAAAAACAGCATATAATTAACGAACTCGCTATGGATGGGCTTAAGTAACCACTTCCGCAATAGATATGAAACATGAAACATTTAATTGTTAAATTTAATTAATAAAAAAACATGTTATGTTAGTACTGCAAAATTTAAGTATCACTTTCTTTTTCAATGCCATATGCCTTTCAAATTGCACACTTTGATAAAATAACTCAGTGCCGGAACTAGAAGTTTTTCTATAGGGGAGGGCAAAGTTAAATTTTGCCCCCCTTTTCCAGTACCGGAACGATCCAATTTTTACCGTATGTCATACCAATAACTGTGAAGTTACATAGGCATAAAACAAAATTGTTAATATTGACAAAAATATATAACACTTTGACACCTCGGTATTAGAAGTTAGATGGAGGAGAGCGAGGGGTGTTGGGAGGGAGGCACTATCTGCTGGACATAAACAAACTTATCGCATTATTGTTGAACAATTTATTACACATTGTTGTTGTTCGAATAAAGAGTTTACCAGACTTACGAAGAAAATCTTTCTTTTTTCGGAACGGCGGCGTTCCGGTACCAGTACACCTCTGATTATCACCAATAGGAAGCCGCCATTTTAAACGTTGTCTTAGAACCGTCTTTACCACTATGATCGGTGTGTGCTATTTATAACTCCAGTAAGGCTGTAAACCTGCCTATCTAACTTGACCTCGCGGTTTTGAATTTTAGAGATGAAGAAGTTAGGTTGTATGTAATAGCATAGAAAATATCTTAGCGCGCAGGTATTGAAATTTCGAACACGTTTAGGTCTATTTCAATTTAATATGCGATTTTACTTCCTAGAATAATTTAGTTTTTATGTTTAGCTGTTTGACGCCCTCTAAATGTGCTGACCGGGGCGCACCCCCTAGTCCGGCACTGGAATTTGTGGGTATACTGCTCAGCAAATTCTTATATGCCCTAGCTGTTTTCATCTCGCTTCGCTAAATGTTCATTCTCGAGTAAAAGAAGATTAATTATAATTAAAGTGTAAATTAATAAAAAAAAAGAACAAAGACAATTGAAACTCAATATTATAAGAATAGGCAAAAATTACCCTATTATGTTCCCCCTCTTTTGTAACGAAACAAAATTATTAAAACATGGTCGAGCTAAAGTCAAGCAAACATGGGAAACTAGGGAAGAGAAATCAAAATCCATAATTTCAGATACTTGGCAATCTCTTACGCCTGCTTGAATAAAACACCGTTGATCCGTAGATCACGATTAAGCTGGGGTTAATCCAAGATCATGTGAATTTACTGTTGCAGGATTAAACCACAGATTTAGTAAATCTATGAAACTATATGGTTAAACTTCAATCAATAGAACTAAACTCTCTTGCTTGAAAGTTTTAAGACAGAAAACAGGAAAAAGTATATACACAGTATATTACTTGATGTAATTAGCACAACAGACTTAACTGAATTTAAACGTTGAACACCTATTTGCAACAACAGAGATGACTGAAATGAGCATCATATACATTTTATGGTTTTGAACATTATCAGTAAACATATGAGCGCAGTGTTGCCAGATATTCAGCACTGAATTTACCTACTCAAACATTTGAAATTACGTTTTGTTTTAAGGAAAATTCCCTACGTTTAAATTTACTATTATTAAAATTACTACTATATAATTATTATTATCCGAACAAAAACACCAGAGGTGCAAAAAGGGAGCCAAGTTCTTTAGCCCTAAAAAGGTGTGAAATGGGAGACGGATGAGCCAAGTTCCTTGGTGACAGCATGTAACAGGAACAAAGGAACTTGGCGCGAGCTGGCAACAGCCTTAAGGTTGGTGGCGGTGGACGTAGTGGGTTTTAGGATCCCCACCACCCTTATAGCTTGAGGATCATGAACCTTGCCACTTCGCGCCAAGTTCCTTTGTTCCTGTTACATGCTGTCACCAAGGAACTTGGCTCATCCGTCTCCCATTTCACACCTTTTTAGGGCTAAAGAACTTGGCTCCCTTTTTGCACCTCTGGTGTTTTTGTTCGGATTTCACAGCTTTTTGTAGGTGTATAATATATATACTCGCTCTCTCGGCCTCGTTTAGGTCCTCGCCCCCCGTAGCTGGCTGCGGCCTTAACTTCGAGTTTTTGGGTACTTACGCCCCTTTATCGTAACCACTCTCCAGGACACTGTGCTTCCATGTTGCAGATTTTTTCCCATACCCACCACCCGTGGGAATGAAATATTTATTGAAACATAGGGAAGCTTTGCCATATTTATTGTAACCTACTTGTGATGATACAGCAAATTTGCTTCCTGCTGGCGGCCCTAAAATCCACCACCACCAACCCTAAGGCTCGAACATCATCTGGTGTTTTGCTCGGATTTTACAGCTTTTTATACGTTTATATATATACTAGGTTCGCCTCGCTGGGTGTGCTGCCCCAGAATTCCGTGTGCGCCCCAACTTCAAATTTTTAGGGTTACGCCCCCTTTATTGTGATCAGACTTTCTGGGGACAGCGCCCCATGCTGTGCAGACCTTTTCCCATATCGCCTCGGGGGCTGCACCCTCATAGCGGTGGTTTGATCCATTTATTGAAACATTTTCGTGATGGTACACCTTCATACCAAATTTCGTTTCTCTAGCTTCAGTGGTTTGGAAAATGGTATTTGGGCGGCTATGTTGAATTAAAGAAAGCGATTTTTAAAAAGTTTTCTTACATTGCCGTTACCTACTTATGATGGTACACCTTCATACCAGATTTCGTTTCTATAGCTCGAATGGTGTGGAAAAAGTTTTTGTGCGGCCATTTTGATCCAAGTTAACAACTTTTTCAAAAATGTAAATTATTCCTAAACTACTCTTGTTAATACACCTTTATGCCAAATTTCGTATCCC
>JAGDQP010000243.1:155345-184670 GCA_022664845.1 Lepisma saccharinum
TTATTCTAGCGGCAGCCGTTTAGGCTGTGTATTCTTTAAAAGTTTAGGGTTGGCGGCCATTTTGAATTCAAGTTGGCGACTTTTTCAAATTTTTAAAAAGTTTTCTTAATTTGCTACCAATGATGTAGTTTCATACCAAATTTCACTGTTCTATCTTTAGCCGTTTAGGCTGTGTATTCTTTGAAATTTTAGGTTTGGCGGCCATTTTGAATCCAAGATGGCGACCTTTTCAAAATGTCGGAATTTTTCCTTTATCTACTTATCATCCTCTACCTTCATACCAAATTTCATGTTTCTAGCTTACTCCAAACACCCTAAACAATATGATGAGTGAGTCAGTGAGTGAGTGAGTGAGTGAGTGAGTCAGTTAGCCTAAAATGTGCAATTTCAGGGGTCCACAACTAGAACATAGTTTGAGATACGAATATGAAATTTTGTACATCTGTACATATTTACCATATCTCCTTAACGGCAAAAGCTCATATTCCTATCTTTAACATCCTTTTTCTTACGGGGCCCCCAAATCGTCGATTTTGCCATAAACTCTTGTTCCTGTATAACATGCTTCTGGCAGTGCTAACGTTTTCTGACGTGAAGAACTTGGCTCATGCACTGCCGTGCATGTTGATATGAAGATTACATTGCATTAACACATTTTGTTTTTAAATATGTTAATCCAAGGTACAAGAATGTTGTTTATGAAGAAAACTATTAAAATGCAAGTATTGAAATGATAACTCATCCTACTTATTAAGATTTAATTATAATCATTATAATGATAACTCACCCTTCTCATTACTAATGCTTAAACATTTTTTTTTTTTTACAAAATGAAGTTTATATGTTTTGACATTGATTGTAGCCTATTTATATCTCAATCCTGTCTTTTTAACTTAAAAAAATAGATGCAACTGTCACTATTGTCTGAATCTACAACCCAGTTTCTTTATATAGCCAAAGGGCTGAACCAGTGTGGTAGCTGAAGGGAGAGAAAGGGGGGGGGGAGGTATTTCCAGGCACCTCTTAGATACTTCTCCAGAACCTTATTGCTTGTGTCATGTGTGCTTTCTAAGAGGGAATATTGCTAATAGATTGATGAATGATAGCATATAACTCCGAAAATAAATTAACATGAAATTGTAATAATCATACTATTCAAATTACTGAAATAAATTCTGAACTCAGTTTGTAGAAAGAAAATATTTTATCAAACTGCAATATATATTAATTAATTTAGAAGATTTCATGCCGAAGAACGAAATTTATGTAAAATTTCTTTCTGTGTAAGTTATCAATTATGACCAACTGATCCTAAGAAAAGAAAAGCTGTGTGGTTCTTTATCGATTATTCCAAAACTTATCCACGGAAGTAAGTTATATCCTTCCTGAGTTAAAACACCAGCAATCAAATTGTTCGTGAGACCTGCAGAAAATCATAGGTTAGAAGTACTATTGTGAGTTTCTACTGCATAACATGAAGGAGAATTTGATCTTAGGACTTTAGATGGCTAGTGTTAGAATGTAAAGTATAAAAGCATTGTCTAATGTGTTCTTCATTTACGTCAATGATATTCCGCTAGATAACACAATGCAATAAATTTTCGGTCTTGAAAGCTTTTTTTTGTTCAAAATAGAATGAAATTTTGCTGCTAATTTCAGAACTTAATGAGATTTGTTCTATCAAAGGTTCTGGAGCAGAATTTATTTACGGTTTAAATGATATAAAGTTTCATCGCTTATAAAAACTTAATAACTTAATATTTCTATGATAAGCCAAATCGCATTATTTATTTAGCAAAATGTAGTTTAGATCTTAAACTACATTTTGATGCTGATGTCAAATATGACCTTAGATTATTCTTATAATGTGAGCTTGTTGAAAAGTGGGTGTTGTAATTTTTCAAAATGCATAGAAGTGGTATTATTTCATTTCATGATTCATTTCTTGTGAATAAGCAAATCCAATAATGCCAAACAAATCTATGAAATATACCAACTAACTCTATGGCTTATGGAACTCGCAATTTCATTGCCGCAGTAACAAAAGTTCGTCATTGGATTCTATTCTGGGCAATATCAAGCCAGTTTTCATCACGAACACCTACTTCTCGAAGATCTCTTCTAACATTGTCCTTCCAAAGACATCTCGGTCTTTTCAATGGTCTTCTACCATCCGGCCTTCTAACCAGGATAGAATATAATCTTCGTTTTTCCCCCATCCGAGTTACATGGCCGGCCCACTTTAACTGTCGCGATTTCAATATCTTTACAACATCTGGTTAATCGTACAGTCCGTGGAGTTCTTCATTATGCAGTCTCCTCCACTCTCCAGTCATCTCGTCCCGTTTCGGCCAGTATATCTTTCTCAAAATCTTATTTTCAAACACACGTAATTTATGTTCATCTGCTAGGGGCGTACTCCAACTTTCCCAACCGTAAAGTATTACCGGCAGAATAACCCTGTATATTTTCAATTTCAATTTCCTTTATACTAATCGCCATGTTAGAAGTTTTTGGACTGAATAGAAACATACGTTCCCCGATACTAAGCGACTTATTAGTTCTTCCCTGCTTATTGTTACATATGTTCCCAAATATGTAAATTTGTTTACTTTCTCTAATCCTAATCACTAATTCTTGTTTTTATTTCCCTCATTCCCTGTGTTTCGGCCTGCAATCATGTTTTTTTTTTGTCTATGTTTACTTGTAGACCTATCTCATCGCACGCTTCTACTAAGACATCGGTGTTGCTTTGTAGTGCATCTATATCGTCCCCTATTAAATCTACATCATCCGCGTATACAAACAGTTGATTCAAACCATTCATTGATAGCCCCTTTTTGTCCCCTTTAATTTTTAAAATCGCATATTCTAACGCAAAGTTAAACAGTAGTGGTGATAAGGGATGGCCTTGTTTCAATCGGTTGCGAATCTTCAAACAATCAGAGATATGATTACCTATACGTACTCTGCTTACGGGGCCACTCAGAAACATCTTCACTAGTTGAACACGTTTTTCCGGAATTACAAATCGTATCAGGATATTGTATAACTTTTCCCTTTTGATAGAATCATGTGCTTTCTTAAAATCAATGAATAGCTGGTGAACCGTCCCATTGTATTCCCATTTCTTCTCCAAAATTTGTCTCCAGGCGAAAATCTGGTCCAACGTGGATCTGTTTCTTCTAAATCCACATTGGTGATCTCCAATTATTTCATCTACGTATACACTTAGGCGTGTTAACAGAATATTACTTAATACCTTGTAACAGGTTGGAAGTAACAAGATTACGCGGTAATTATTACAGTCCGATTTATCGTTTTTTTTATAAATCGGAACTATTATTGAGGTTTTCCATTCCTTCCACTTCCCCTTTCTCCATATAGCTATAGCATATCAGTTTGTGTAGTTCCTTGGTTAGTGCCGTACCTCCTGCTTTAATTAATTAGTCTCTAATATTGTCTGTTCCTTGTGGTTTGAAATTTGTCAATTTCTTTACCGACATTTCGATCTCGATCTCGCTAGGTACGGGAATCCACGGTTCGGCGGTATGGATTTCAAACTAGTCTGTTTGTTCCCCGTTGTGTATACAAAAAAGTTTGTCGAAATAACTTTTCCACACATCGACAATTTTAGCCGGATCTGCCTGAAGATCTCCACGTTCATTTCCAATCATTCCTAGCCTCGGCTGGTAACCTTTTCTTAATGAGTTTACCCCTTTGTATAGATCTCGTACGTTATTTGTCTTTCCGTTTTCCTCTATCACCTGAATCTTCTGCGTCAGATATTCTCGCTTTTTGTTTCTGAGCCCGAATGTGGCGTTTCGTTTCGCGTTACTGTAGTGGTTGGTATTTGCTTCGCTTTTATTACTTAGCCATCGCTGCCTTGCTTGTTTTCGTTTCTCATGAAATGTAAGGAATTCTTCATCAAACCAAGGTTTGCTTTTCTGTTGTTTCTTCTCACCTACACGTTTCTTCGTTGCGCACTTAATTGTTTCACGAATTGCCTCCCACATCTTACTTACATCCATTTAATTATTAATATCATCATTATTATTACTCGAGTCGGCTAGAGTTTCGAACGTATTTGAGAGTTCAAGTTTGTGATCTGCTTTTATGCTCGGATTATTTAATCGTTTCACTTCGAATTTCAGTTGTTTTGACCCCTTTCTTTCTCTGTTCGCGATTCATAACTTTTCCGTTACTTTTGTAATAACTAATTGATGTTCGGTGTCACCTTCCGCTTATCTGTAGGACCTAACATCCATTATGTTGGTGTGTCTTCGTCTGTCTACGAATTCGTGATCGAACTGGTTGAGAGGATTGCCGTCAGGAGATACCCATGTGTATTTGTGTTCAAAGTACGTGCTCTTTACCAGTAGGTTTTTCGAAATCGCAAAAGTTAAGTCTTTCTCCATTGTTGCTGGTCTTTTCGTGAAGGCTGTATTTGCCTATAGTAGGTATATATTTTTCTTCCCTCCCTAACTATGCATTGAAATCACCCAACACAATTTTCGAGTTATACTTCGGTAATCGGTCAAACAGCCTTTCTAGCTCATCGTAGAATATATCTTTGTCGTTATCAGTTGCCACCTCTGTCGGAGCATAGACGTTTAATAAAACCGTGTTGCGTCTTCGGGTACGTATCGTAACGTACGATAGTCTTTCGTTTACGAACTCTATATTCTGAACCGCCTGAAGGGTACTGTTCTTAATGAGAAATTCTGTTCCGAAATCGTGAGACCGTAGTAGAAAGTGTACGTGCCCTGTAGGATGCTATCTTGATCCTCCCACCGAACTTCTTACATCGCTAATATGTGTAGCTCGTACTTTTCGGTCTCGCGTACCGCCACCTGAAGAACGCCCGTTTGGTATATGTTCGGACGTTCCACGTTCTTATTGTAAGGTCTTTCTTAATCCTGTTTTTGGAGCCCCCTGAAGCAGTCCCCGCCCTGAGATCCGAATAAGGGACTAGTTTACCTCCGGAATATAGGAGAATCCATGATCAATCTGTTACTGTTTCTTGACATGTTTTATCGGTGTAGAGTTGTTAGTTCTAGGACCTTTCAGTAAAGGTAAACATTCAAGATGTCATCCTCTGTTCATCTCTGAGCCTTTCCGATGTCATTCATCTTCAGCCTCAGAGTAGCAATGGTGATGCTGCTTCCCCTCACCATGATATTTTTATTCGGTGTTATCTTCCCCTAGCCTTTGTAGATCCTTCTACTAACTGCAAGGCAGCAGCGCTGGTTTTGGTCCGTCCCGGAATATTTCCGGTACCCACCATATCTGGTCGGCATTCCCCTATCCGCAACCTGGGGAGGCGCCTGGTGAGAGATCAGTAACTTCAACCCTGTTATGAAATATACTACTTTATGAAAATCTGTAGAATAAGCCTGTCTACGCATCTTCACATGTGTTTCAAAGAAATGTCTAAGCAAAATATAGTCTCCGAACATACGCTTTTAAGTGCAGTTGTTTCATCTTTATTTTGTCAAAATTTCTTCTTGTTCTTTGCTAATGTCACCCAGATCTTGTTAAAAGAACTCAATAACTCTGAAAAAACTTTAACTTTTATATCAAATGGAACTTGTAAAAATATCTAATATATTTTCTTCCATTGTTTTATGGTTAGCGCCTTTTGTGTTTTCCAGAAAGGGTCGAACCGAGAAATCAATAGGCCCTCGTGTTAGTAAGCGTTTTGGCGCGTGGCTCTAGCAAGCACCTTTTATAGGTCTTCAATACTCCTCATGGTAATTTGCCCCTAAACAAACTTACAAGGGCCCTTAGAAAACTAAACAGGTCTCAAAATGCAAAATCTTAAGAAAATATAGTGCCTTACGAATGTGTTAAAGCAATGTGGATTGATCATTTAATTTTCATGAGCCCCTCTTGTGATTTGTGAGGGCCCTAAAGTAGACCTGCTGAGATTATAACTTCAGGATTGCTTTTATGTTTATCATAACAAATCTTGTGTGTCATAATTGATAATTATAGAAGACCGACAAGACCCTAACACTACCAGTAGTAACAAAAATGGAATAAGCGATCTTCTTTATTGGATAATATTACTATTTCTAGACAAAATGCCGGGTGTATATATATGCCTCCCATTTTAATAAAACGAAAACTTAAATCCTAGCATTGGTGTAGAGCGGGTTCTTATTTCAAGCACCAGATGCCTGCAATAGATTATTCTTGAATGAAAATCCGGGAAGATATTGTATTGTTCATCTCCCAATAACTATAACTATGCCGTTTTGTGTAATTTTGCAGCTTTCTTCTGCCTATTTAAAGCCATCCAAAACAAAGGAACTTTTTATTTCAGGTAATTTATAATTATTTTTGTTAGAGTTCTAGGTAATATTTTGAACTCAACTAGTATTGAGACCGATCTAGAAAATGCGATTTTCAAATTATTTTTTTACAGTATTTTTTTTTCCTTGAGAAATGTTTTCTTCATTTTAATATCTTCTGCCAATTTATTGCAAATAAAAATAACGATTTAACTAAAATATTTGAATAATAACTGCTAAAATACTTGTTTCTAGTTCATTAATCAATATTTAAGTAATATACATAGACTGCACACACACACAACATATTCCTATTTTTATATGCAAATAATTTCGAAACAGACTAGAAATTGCGTGCGTGATGTTTGCAATTTTGACTTTTGCAATGTCTTCCTCGTAGTCGACTGATACTCTTATTATATATATTTGTTTCAATAAACAAGTATAATCCTATGGCATCTGTGTGCCATCTGGATGCAAAAGACTTTCGCCTATATTTTTTTTAGTGTTTAGGCTTAGCATGACGAAATTATCGTCGCCTATCTTAATTGCTAATAATGTTCAACTCACATCTCAAATTTAACATTTAATTTTTCAGTGCAGTGGAATATTTATTATCCTTATTCTGATAATATTTGTATTAAACCACGAAAGACTTTTGTACATTACTAATTTGAAAATGAAATATACACTGTTTTATCTCCCTTACTAACAGTATAACAAAGAGGAAAACCACACTAATATTTACAGAAAGCGTTAAAAATTATTTAAAAAAATAAAAAAAAAAATAGAAAATTTCAGGCATTATTGGAAAATTTCCAAAAAGCACTTCAAAGCAGACAAAAGCCAATGATTGCAGCAAAAGAGCTTGGCAAATAACAACATGGCCATCAGCAAAAATATTTGTCGTATTAAGTGGGACAGCCCAGCGTGAATATTCTGAATTCCTCTGCTGGAATTTAGGATTCATATGCTAACCGCAAATATGTGTTAGCGTAGCGGACAGTGGTGGTAGGAGGAATGAATGCATCTTTGAAGGGGGGGGGGCGGCAGAAGCGGTTGGATCTGTGAGGAAAATGTGTTGGTCGAAAGGCAAGCAAATGGAATAAGTACAAATGCATATAAGGAAATTCGCGGGGATAGGGGAATTACTGTTCGTGGAGTGATTTTGTGCAAATGTGTGCGGATGGGATGGGGTGGGGTGAGCTGGCGAGATACGATGATGATATGATTGCGCTTCTCATACAACCCCGTTTTCGCATTAAGTCGTCACATTAGGACATGGAAATCGCAAATGCAGAGTGTTTTCTGGCAAGTGTGGTCGAAATGGTAGCTACAGCCGAGAGAGAGAGAGAGAGAGAGAGAGAGAGAGAGAGAGAGAGAGAGAGATAGAGAGAGAGCGTGACAGAAGTGACGCGCTGAGAATGTTTCTTTTAATTCTATGAATTATTTTTTATTATTCTGGTAGCTTTAAACAGAACTGCTTCTGCAATGACAATGTCGTGTTTCGACAGCTATCATCAAGTGTATTTTTTTCATTAAATTTATTTCAATTCTAATAATAGTAATTTATATTTTAAGTATATTAATATCCAATGTATTGTAAGTTTGTAGTGCCAGAACGTATTTTAATAAGTACCTTGAATTAATTTATTTATTGGCTTTAAAAAACTCACGCTAGGATACGGTAGTGGAGAAGTGCTTGAAAGAACGTAGGCTAGAGTCTTGTTTAAAGGTATCATCCGGCATTTGCCTTGTGTAGCTGAGAAAATTCCTGGAGAAACCTTTTGTCCGAATGGCTCTGGTCATTATCAAGAACTTTCGGTTGCTAGCAAAACGCTCTATAAACTGAAGAACTTGAACACGGTATTTGATTACCAACGGACGTAAATGAATCCTGTGAAGAGACGCAAATGCTGCATTTTTTAAAATTTTAATTATGAAATTGTTACGCCATTAGACGAAAGGTATGTATCTATCTATGTTTAAATGTATTTATGGCCTTTAAGAATATGTGATTCAGATCGGGATAAGTATGGGTATGTGTCGTCCGGGGCTGAAGTGAAGGTACAGTCCCGCAATGTCTCGGTGTGATTGAGGAAAAACTCTGAAAAAAGTCAGTAAAGGTGGTCGGTCGTTCTTATTGAACACAGAACCTCCCAAATTAGAAGTCAATGCTCCACTACGGCTGCTCTGTATTTTATTTATCTATCTATCTATCTATGTATCTATCTATCTATCCACATATTGTGCACAATTCTGGAGAAATTATTAGCATTAATTATTTTAATAAAATATCTTCAATTATTAAAATATGCTTCCTTTAGTATCTTACGCGCAATTACACTGATACGTAAGAAATGTACGTACACAAGTATGTTTTATTGCATCAATAATGCAAGTTCAAGACTACACGTGCTTCTGTATAAAGTATCGAGCTTTGTATGTATACTTCATTCCGTATATCATCTTTATACAGAATGTCGGTATACGCCTTAGTACAATTCTTACTTTGGCTATGCGTGCAGCAGAGTTTTAATGCATGCAAAATGTTTCCTGTATTGGCACATCATACGTACAGAATGATATTAATTTCAATAACGGTGGTTAAGCTTCATTTTCTCTAGATTGAAACTAGAACGTGAGTGTTTACTCCTTGTCAAGGTTCAGAATAACAATACATTGAGACATATCATGTCCTTTTCGAATACCTTATAAAGCTTGAAATAAGTCTTGAGTATTGTAAGAACTTGCAGACGAAGGGTGCCATAAAATGTTTGAGATCACAACGAAATATATCTATTGTAGGACAAAGAAAAACTATGGCGCTATATCTTACGGCAATAAATAGACATTGCAGAATATAAAACAAATTGTATTCAGAGTTATTAAATTTAGTCATAAGCAATGTAAGCTATTATTTTGTATTGCATACTGAGTGTAATAATACATATTAATCCCTCCCTTAAAACTATTCGGCAAAGATATGAGACATAGGTAGCCATAACCTCTAAACCGATTTGTCAACTTGAATAATGCTACTATGATCAATAAGCATAATGCCTTGATCTCACCCGTTCAGTACATATACACAGCCTAACTTGTATCGGGGTACTATGCAAACTTCAGCCGTAAACGCATTAACTGAAATACTTTTTATAAGAATGCCCAGTTACAGTTCTTTCATCATTAAAGTCTTGAAATGAAATAAAGACATGGACTATTTTTCAAATAAGCTTTCATTTTAAACTTGTTCACATAGCAGCTGGTACACAAGCACCTATGTTATTGACATGCATCCTCAAATTACAGACGTTCATTGTCAATTTGTTGCATTTATACAAATCTTGAATGGCATATTAAACATCTCATACTTTTAAGTCAATCCGTAACAAACCAGTAGCGTAATAAACATGCTTATTCTATACGCAACACCCATGTTCATCATTGAAAATTTAAAACACAACTTATCTGATTTGTTATTGTTAATAAACAACTAAGCAATGTTGCCCTAACTAAAATAACAATATTCCTAACCTATTGAAAGAAACTTTATGTAACCAGTTACGGTAATTATCATGCTATAAGCATGCTACATTGTTGCACTGTAGTGTTGCATGAGTACATTATTTTTCCGATGTCACATCCATGCACGCTATACAGTGATTCCGCCATACCCTTCCCTCTGTGGGGGTATCATCTCCCCAAATTCTCGGCAATACCGCAACTTGAAAATTCGAAAGAAACTATTGCAAAACTCCACTTGTACCCTCCCAGTTTCGATTTTACACCCCTCAAATTGAAAATTCTGGCGAAAACCCTGACGCTAGGTTCTAAAGTTATACAAGTAACAGCACTATAATGACATGTCAGGAATATCCTGCATTTGCATAGTATCAAAAAACACTGAACTGCTGAACAAGACTATATTATTCGTAAAAAATAAATTACATGTAACGTTTCGACCTTCTAGCAAAGATCCTCATCAGACATACATCAGATTGCAAGACGTGCAAATATGTTTTGTTGTCAGTCTGCATAGTATAACAAAGAAAAAACAGTTTCCCAGGACTTTATATTTCATACTTACAAAAATATGTTTTATACATGTTAGGTCAGAACCGGAGCTTGCGTTTTTCTAAGAGAGGGTACACTTTGATTTTGGCGCACTCTTCAAAGTAGCAAAAGGCGTACGAGATCCCGAAGTAAGTGTTAATTAATTATAACCAAAGTGAAATTACATAACCCAACGGAGACAATAGTGTCGGCCCTCCGCTGGGCCGAAGAAGGTCAACCCCAAAGGCAGTAAAAACCTTCCAGAAAAGGTCGGCGTCGGCCCGACAGCCACAGTCGGGCACCAGGCGTTTGCCGCCTTCGGCACAGCTAAGACGGCCCGCATATGGCTATAAGAAACGTGTTTAGTTGGTCAAAACAAAGCATGAGTACTGTCTATTGATATACACATAGTTAGTATCATTTTATCCGTTGCTCTCATCATTATTTACAGTGCTAATTTTCCAACAGTAAATAAACTCAGTGGCCGCTGTGGGGTTCGAACACAGGAACATTCTGCACTACTCGTTGGTAGCTCGTCGTCTTATCCACTCATCCATGGATACATCTCTCGGTGAGGTTGCTGCTCTTTTACAGTATCTGTATTAACAGGCAGTCTGGAATTGAGTTGCTACACATTGTTCACCATCATATACAAATAAAAATAAAAATACTTTCCTTTTTCTTTCTTATGTGCAGTTTTTCTTCTTTAACACCTTGATCATCGCTGCACTATTAAATTTGAATTTCTCAGTAAGTGTAACATGTCGCCTTAGAAAACACACACAAAGCGAAATCTATGCCCTATTAACGAAATTAAATGTTCGCTGAAATATAGTTTAAAATTAAATGTTTTCAACATGCAAACGAGAACATGAAAAATGTAGTTAATTTCATTGTATTAGCTTGCTTTATTTTTTAAAATATATTTTTCACTACAGATTTCTGAAATGATGAATGAAGATGAATGAAATTAAGCGATAAATATATTTTAATGTAATAAGCATAATTTAATATTAGAGAGTTACAGTCCTCGGCCAGAATTCGGCCCATACAAATGCTGGCGCCCACATTTCAACCGTAGGTGTAGAGTCGGGTTCATCTTCACTGGGAAATGTTAATTAATCATATTCTATTTTATTTTATTTTCACGCATTTTTCTAATTTATTAAAAGATAATTTTGTCATACGGTAACAATTTAAAATTATTAAAGGACATTACCATTACCATTACCAGTTTCGTGACAATGCTTTTCGAAGTTTCGGCCGTGAGGCCATGCCTTCCATCTGTAGTGACTCGTTGGCTTGATGATGGACGTATGTGGTTAGACAGGGTGCAACTGTCGCTTCCCTGGTTAGTCATGATGCTAAATAGAAAGAGAAGGAGGGATGGCGTAGATGTTAAGCCACAATATTACACAATTGCAGTTGTTATGCAATGCTCTGAAGCGTGTTGTATTCTTCAAGAAATATCATGATTTGAATACAGGTTATATTAAAGTTCCAGGAGAATGATCATTAGTTGTGAAGTGGGCGATCATAACGGACGAGGCATACGGTATGTGTATCTGTATGGTAATAGTGTGCCAATCTCTTGTAGAGGGACATGTTGAGTAATGCTGATGCGGTGCCAGAATGATCGTGTAGAGCGAGCAATGAAATCGGAGAGAAGTTCAAGATTAAGATCTTCATGTATTTGAATAATTCGAGTATCCTTCGAGTGACCGGAGATGATGCGAGCAGCTAAATTTTGAACTATTTGAAGTTTCTTGAGGTTAGTAGAAGCTGCATGTTGCCAAGCAGGAGCAGCATAAGTGAGTATAGGTCGGATCATCATTGCATAAATACGTAGCTTTAGTTCAATTGAAAGCGCCGGACTTTTGAGCATGGGATAAAGTGCCATGGTTCTTTGTGTTGCTCGTTTGGCAGCAGTCTGTAAATGAGAAACAAATGTTAATCGACGATCAAGGTCAATTCCCAAATATCTTGCAGTAGTCTGTATAGTTAATGGTTCATTGAAGAAGCTGAGCTGTCTTAGATCACGAGGCCTTCGTCGAGTGAAATAAACTACTGCAGTTTTGTCCGGATTAATTTTTATGCGCCATTTGGTAAGCCACTGTTGAAGGAGATCAAGATGTCTCTGAGCTTGTAGATGAGCATATCTATGGTTGCGGTGAGAAGAGAATAGTGCTATATCATCAGCAAATGTAGCAAGATTGGTAGACGGTGAGGTAGGAAGATCAGCAGAATAAAGATTGAAGAGTAGTGGTCCCAGTACTGAGCCTTGAGGAACCCCAGCAGTGATGGGTAAGGTTGCAGATGTAGTGCCATTACAGGAAACAAAGAATGTGCGCTCAGTAAGATATGATTTAATAAGCCTAATAAGGTAATCTGGAAACGCAGCTTTGATTAGTTTATACACTAGTCCAGAATGCCAAAGACGATCAAATGCCTTGGATGAGCCAAGGAATACACCTATGGTATGGCCAAATGAGTTGTACTGATAAGTGATATTTTCAATAACTCGTACGAGCTGTGAGACTGTGTCAAATCCAGGTCGAAATCCATATTGATGAAAAGGTAGAAGATTGCGTGCTACTACATGTTGTGATAATCGACCGTGAATTAGCCGTTCAAAGATTTTGGCAAGTACAGATAGCAAACTGATTGGTCTATGGTTGGTTGGAAAAAGATGATCTTTACCGGTTTTAGGTATCATAATAACTTTGGCAGTTTTCCAATGCTGCGGAAAGTAACTGTGAAGTAACATGGAGTTGAAAAGACGTGTGAGCAGTACAAGGAGTTTTCTGGGTGCATTTTTGAGAGCTTGTGCAGAAATATGATCAGATCCAGGAGCACTACGACCACGAAGTCTACGTATGACCTGCTGAACTTCACGAGGTGTTGTAAGATCAGTTGGTGGAAAAGGTGCATTAAGCCTAGTAGTGCGTACTGTGTGGTTTACCAATTGGATGGCAGGTTCATCATAGGGTTCTGGATTGAGCATAAACTGTTGCTCTAACATTTCAGAGAAGACCTGTGCCTTATCATCCTGCGTAAATACCAGCCCATGTGGTCCATGGAGTGGGCGAGAAGCTGTAACAGTGCGTGGATTAGTAAATCTTTTAGCTAATTTCCAAAATTCAAAGTCCGGTTTGTCCATTTCATGAAGTTTGAGGTCCCAATGTTGAATTGTAATTCTATGTAGCCTGTTCCGTACTCGTTTGCTTATGGAGTTGTATAGTTTCTTCCATTGTGGATCACGTGTAAGCTGCCATCGTTTGCGTGTCCATCTTTTTATGGATATTAGTATTTGAGTACGAAGTTGAACTGTATTATGAGATCTGGAGTCCTGCTGCAGTGTAACAGAAGTAATTGTGATTTTTAAAGCTGTTTGCAAGTTTGCTGTGAGATGTTCAACTGCCTGCTCTATATCCTGCGGAGTATTAAGAGTAATCCTAGTATCCGTAGTAGCTGCAAGTAATTGTTTGTAAGCATTCCAGTCAGTTTGCTTGATGATAGGTGAATTAGTAGACTGCGGTGTATGTTGGTGTTGAATATCCAATCGGACAGGGATATGATCCGAGTCAAGAGCATGAATGGTGTAGGGTCCATCAATTATATGAATCCCTTTATGAAGAGCCATATCCAGGACATCTGGCCTACCACCATGCTTGGGAAAACAGGTAGGATCTGGTGGTGCAGTAGGAGTGAGATCTAAGGTAGGTAAAGCTTGGTATAGAACACCTCCAGCCTGATTTGGATGTTGCGAGTTCCAGTAATGATGTTTGCAATTTAAATCACCAGCAATGAGAACTCTAGGGCAAAGTCGACTGAGTTTACGTAAATCATCAACTATCAGTGGATTTTTGGGTTGTTTATATGCTGCAATGAAGACTATAGGAACATCAGTGGTGAGTAAGGTAGCGCCAGTAGCTTCCAGAGACTGTAATGGTGGTAATTGTAGCGGTTGTAGCAGTAAATGTCTTTTAAAGAGTATGGCTGTGCCACCTTTAGGTCCATTACGGTCAGTGCGAAGAATATCATAATTTCTAATTTTAAAAGTTTCTGGCGGATGAAGGTTTGTTTCATTAACTAAAATTATGTCAAGAGTAGTTTCAGTAATGAAGTGTTGAAAAACTTGTTTTTGTGTGGCAATACCATCCGCATTCCAGAAGGCTAATCGTATATGACGTGAAGGTAGTGATTTATTGTGTGCCATTGTCCAAGAAGCCGCATACCATTTCAAGAATTATTTGTATTTGCTGATTTAAGCTACTAGCTGAGAAGATTCGTTGAAGTCCATCTTTGATACGTGTCAGTGTATTCAGTAAGTGAGGTCCTTTGAACAGATCAAAAATATCTTTTTGATAGTACTGGTAACACTTGTGGTGGTGGTGGCTGGATCTGTAGTATCAGTAGGTGTTTGTTTGACAGAGTTGCCAGCTACAGTTGTTTTAGTATTAGAGGCATATGTTTTATTAGCTAAGGATGCTGAAGGTGAAGTAGTAGCTGCAGTAGTATTTTGCACAGTATTTGTGGAGGTGGTTTTCTGAGTAGTTGAGTCTTGTTTGCGTTTGAGAGCTGTCTGTAGAGTCTTGCACCCACGAAAGTTAGCAGGATGATCGCCCCCACAGTTTGCACATTTGGCAGGCGTGTCCCTTGTTTTCTTGGGACATAAGTGCGCTAGATGAGGACCCGTGCATTCCACGCAGCGGGGTAGATTATGGCAGGTTTTTTGAGAATGACCAAGGCGTTGACATTGGTAGCATTGCAAAACGCCTGGAGCCTTATATGGTTCAACAGTGACTGTATAACTGAGTAGGTACTTTAAGTTATAGACTTGTTTAATATCCGGCACTTTACGAAGAGAGGCAAGAAATAACGGATATAATATTTTGGCATGCGTTTCTTTATCTTTGCCGTGAAGTTGTGACACTTCAATTACTGGAATATCTTGGTCCAGCAAATCCTGGTAAATATCTTGGATTGGCGTATCGATTGGTAATTTGCGTATTACTACTTTCAGGGGTCGATCTTTCTTACGCAGCTCAGTAGCATACTGACATTTTTGTTGCTGACAGTAGGCAATGATTTTGTCATAATCAGTTTGATTGTGCACTTGAAATCGAATATAATCAGCAGCATGTTTGATATATGGTTTGATTTGACAGACGGCTGACAAGGATTTTCCAAAGTGATATTTGTCAGTGATTCCGTAAATAAATATAGGAGATGGTTTAGTAACAGCATGTTCAGATCCAGAAATGGACTCAGAGTCATCAGCACTACTGAATGTTTCAAACATATTGGATGTTTCAACTGCTTTAGCAGCAGGTACTTTCGGACCAGTCTTGGCAACCATTTTTGGGACACTATAAGCATCTAATTACTTGATAATATAATAAATAATAGTAATTTGAAAGAGAGCGACGAAAGTTCTCTGCAAAGGACATTAATAAATAATTACATTTTTATACGCATAATCGTGGCCATTGCATTATAGGGTAAGTTTTTCGATATCTTTCATTCTATGCCTAAAAGTTGCAAGATTTGTGAAGAAATGCAACGCCGAAGAAGTGAACTAAAACTTTTAAAGTAATATTTTCAAATTTGAAAACTTTGAAGTTAGTACCAAATCATTAACTGAAACAAACAATCACCTAACTTTGTAGCAAGCTATGGTGGTTACTCTAGCAGCATTAGAATATCGTGTCGATATCGGGCCAATACTGGGCCAATTAACGCGGATATTGATCGTGGTTGGCCGTTCTGCATCAATATCGATCGATGTTGGTGTGCTACGATATTTCGATATTGAATGCTATTCCTGAAATTTAAAAAAAACATGTATTTCAACCAGAAAACAAAGGGGAATTTGGCAGCTTAAAACCAGAAATTTACAGAAATATCACTGTCTGAAAAACTCACCCCGGGATATCGATGGACCAATATTGTTCTCTGATAACCTTCAATATTGAGAGCTGGTGAAATCCGTTATCAATCGATAACGTTCTTCAACATCAGCGATATTGAGGTCTAAAATCGATTAATATCGGGAGATGCTATGCGGATAGCAATCAGTGTCGATGTCCGATATCGATCGACACCAATCTTCGATAATCGGTCAAATGAACAAATTTTTTGCCATTCATTAGTGATCGATCTCGATCAATATCGGAATTGTCCGTTATTCATATCGGCCAATATCAATGTTCCGCTCCAGTAGTTACAATATAGTTAGTAAGTTGTAGATAGTAGCTGGATATTTAGTAAATTTTAATTTAGCGCCGAATTCAAAGATGTGGAATTAAAAGAATTGTAAATAATAATCTTACTTTTCTATATATATATTCACATGCACAGATTTAAATTGATGTTTGTTTGTCCTCGGTTGACATTTTCGTACCCACAACATTAAAGTAAGAAAAGTATTTTCTTTGTTAGGACGAGTGGGAAATGTGTTACGGTTTATCCTTGAAGCATTCTTGATTTAAATAACTGTCTGCCATTTAATAAGTTACAAACTGCATATCTTCTCTATTTGATACTTTATGAGAGCTTGCTTTGCTCTGTGACCATAACCATACTGATAACTTGAATTTAGTTTTAAGGTCTTTAAGCAACTTTGTCTCAGGCCGACATAATGACAACATTGAGGACCATACTTCCTCTTTGGTTGTTTTCCTCCCCATATTCCTATTTTCTGGTCCTGATGACTATTTTGGACATACTTGTTCACATGACCAGAAACTTAAGTGATGCTGAATATCAGTACCATATACTCGTGATAGTATAATTCATCCCTACAGGATTACAATATATTTGAAATCTCTCTGTTAGATTTTCTGTCCAAAAAACTTGTTTCGCTACTTTCGGGAAGAAAGTTTTTATTAGAAGCTAATTGTACTTAACGAAACCTTAACGTTATTTGATAAAAATACATAGCACTAGAGATCCTATTACTTAAGGACCGGGAAGAAATGAATAATCGGCTATTACTAAGAAAAAAAAACTCAGACTGACATCTCACGCATTGGGCTTCTTTGTTTGACATAAGGTAAATAATAAGACATAGTTGAGGAAGAATATTAGCTTGAAACAGGTCTCTCTGATTGGCTATTATACCAGGAGAACATATCCCGTACAGCACTGATTTAAATAACTCAAAATATGTTGCAACTGAGACTTTTTCTTTCGCAAAATAACATAACGTTAAACACATATAGTTACCTAAAGAAATGTTAATCTTCAATATAAAACGAACCCTTTGCAATAAGATACTCATCATAATAAAGAAAAAAATCAAGTACTATGAAAATACAGTACATAGAGAATCTGTTAAAAAAAATAACAATACAAAGCAGCAGAAGACATTGGTTACGACTATCGAAACTGCTTTGTCTTTTATATTTCATTTCTAATCATCATCTTCCTAAGTTTCATGGTTCATTGATTACAATACGGATTTCCACTATATTTTTTATTAGCTAAATTAACAGAGTATCCTCGGATGTGAAGAACTATCATATTTTCCCTGCAGTTTCTTAAAAAAAAAGATGTCGAAATCCACGTCGAAAATTTCCTTCAGTTCCGTCCACTTTCAAACGACCAGTCGCCATTTTGGCTAGCTGTGACGTACGATGTGCTTTCTGTTTACTGTTTGCATTAGTGATTTAAGGTTTTATGCAATTGTGAAGTTCACAACTCAACTTTGTCTCAATATTAGCACTTAACAAATCTTGACTTTAGTTATAGTGCTTGACAGCTTTATTTCTATCACCGTGTTGTCAATATGAATTGAAAATCGTTCTATATAGTATCATCTTAATGCCCTATTCCTTTTAGTATAAAAAGAAGCAAGAGAACAGCAAATAATTCCATATTATCACGTTCTCATGTTGGCTTCACTGAAGAGAAAAATCCAAAAACATACACTTTTTTATTTTCATTTCTCGACATATTACTTGTAAATCTGAATACTCCTTACAACCATAACTTCTTACGTTAGTGATTTAAGTTTAAAGCTTTTGAATTCTGTAGCTATCAGCGATTCGTCCGTCTTTCCCTATTTAAGGATTACTACACTATAATGTATAAGTGCCGTTAACCGAGAGAGAGGGTAGAGGGTATATATTACATTTCTTTTGGCGTCAGTTCTGAGTAATTTTGTCCTTTACAGTCAGTCATTTATGTGACCCTTTTTTTTACCATTATCCGTATCTTCTTACAGCGCCCCGGGCGCCAAGCTGAAGGGCTACCCGCTTCTCCCCTTAGTTGCAGACATGTGTTAGGTAGTAATTAAATTCGTTCCTCAGCCTCTGAGTGCGCATTTTGTTGTATTCGCATTCGTATTAATATAACCTTTCCTTAAAAATCTGATTTTGCCTCATATTCTCACTACACAGAGAAAAACGAATGCGATAGACAAACATTTGTCAAAATAGAAATCAAACAAAATTCCATTTATTCTTCAGGAAAGTTTGTTTAAAATGGTGCTAAATAACTACAATGGCAACTAGCAAGATTTGATCACAAGCATACCAGGTGGCAGCTCGATGTCTTACTAATCAGTCCACACAGCGGTTGTTAATTGAAGTTACGTTGAGTACTGGTGATATGAGAAAGCTGTAAGGACTTAAAATGTCCACCATTGTTTATTGTTTTGTAAATAATAATAACCAATAACGAGATAAAACATTTCTTCGGATACTATGTCAATACGGATTCTACGAATAATATATGCGTTCTCAAAGATAAGTTGTCGAATCTTGGTATCTTAAATATAAGTTTGGTTTCAATAATTATAGAGTAATAACACAGCACTGTCAAACGGTTCAAATCAAGATATGCTGTAACTAACCCGAATGAAAATTCTTTATATTTTATTTATTTATAAGTCGGAACATTTTCTGATAACCCATTATCAGCATAATCAATGTTCTAGTGTAGTTATGTTCCAAACTCCTTTAATTATATGTTACTAATTTGTTTGTGGGAAACACATGAAATGTGCAGAAATAAACAATATCTCAATCATAACAAAAGAATATAGAAACCAAGAGACCGTGGTTTAGTGGTAGATCGTTGTCGTAGCATTCTGGAGGGCCTGGGATCGATGCCAGCGGCTAGTCATCCTGACTGAGGTTTCCCCAGAGTATTCCTCAGTCACACCAGTTAAATGCAGGGGATAGTACTTAAAAATTGGCCCTGGTCATCCACCTTCCACAATCCTTTCCCCAACTCTATTCTGGTCTAAGCCTCAGATGCCTAAAGGCCTTAAAATAAATCCGAATTCAAAAGAGTACAGAATACTTAACGGATTTATAATTATAAATTATGTAATTGAGAACAATAATATTCTATTTTGTAATATTAATACAACGATTAAATATGACTTCGGTTTATAGACCTAGGAGAAAGCATTGGCCTTCCTTCATGAGTATCCACTGGTCCCACTAGAAACTTCCAACACTATTACTGTACTAAGTCGGCACTCACGAGGTGGTTTCCATACGTTGCACATATATATACCTTCACCGAATAATTTCACCTGCATTCAGTTAATCAGCCTGAAGTAACCGAGGTACATATCAAAGGAATCGATGATCCTACAGATAATGTTGAATGTGCCCAACATTCATTGGATATGTGGTAAGTATAGAAAACCAGTTCAGTAAGCACACACAAATATACGTGTTTAGAACGACGCGGTCTTGCTTAGTTACAAAAAAAAGTTTTTTTTTTTGTCGATGTATGTCTACCCTTAGACAAATTAATAGTCTATCATGGAACTGACTTGAAGAAAGTTGAGAGGTAATAATTACATAAGTTTGTTAAGTATTGTACTACTTTTTTTTTTACATTTTAACACGTTCTAGAAAAATAAATATTTTATTACTTACGTTTTATTCATTTAAAAAACAATAATCGCATTTCGGAAAATACACTTATTATTATTATTATTAATAATAATAATATTTCAGTATTATTAGTTTCTTTTTTGTATTTAGCTGTTCAAACCCTTCGCTGTATACCACCGAAAAAGCACAGTTGTTCTTTGGGTTGCATAGGAACAAGGGGCATTTCCTTTTCTGAATTAATTCCACATTTGGAAGGATACAAGTGACTCTATGTTGTTTTGTCTGCATGTTACTTCAAAGATACTGTGCCGAACCAACCACTAGAACGTCTTCCATGAAACGCAGAACATTTCATGAAAATTGGTATATAAATTTAAAAGTTATGCACTGAAAAACATAAACACATTTCAAATTCAGTGTTTCTCTGCAGTGAATTAAAAAAAATAAGGAAGAAAGACTTTGCAAAGGAGAACACCTGATACATTAAAGAAAATAACATTATTCGATAATAAATAACCAATTTAAAGTACTTGGTTGATTGGAACATCCATAAAGTGACGCAACCAGCATAAAATACGAAAACATCAAAATGGACAGAAGCTTCACAAAATATTTGCTTTCGAAAGTTCCTCTAAAAATTAAAAACGTAGTAATTTTCTTTCCTCAGACCTACGATGTCTTAAACCAAGTTATAGAAACTAAGCAACCCTAATGTGCTTCTAAGTACAGTTTTCGAAAATTTTCATTACTAACTTTGTATAAACCATACTGACAAAATGTTACATTCAAACACAGTTTTTTTTCTTCAAGGCTACCTTACTGTTTAAAGCTGGACTTAGAATCGCCAAGCTTCTAGGTAAGAACATTTTTTTTTACTTTTTAGTACATGTATAAGGCAAGGAAGTAAATTTGAAAGTTGTTTCGTTGTTTTCAAAGTTTTCTTCGATTTTGAAATAAAAATTATATCTTGAAAGTCGAACTCAATATCGCTTGACACCTCCACTATGCAAGCGTTCCACTGAGCAGAATAGTTCGTACGTTTCTTTACAAATATAAAATGTAAGTCTCGTACTTAGAAACTCACCAGCACATTTAGAACAATAATAACGTATTAATTCAACTTAGGAATTCCTAGATACGAAATTGCATGAAGATCTGCTAATATTTTTTAAATTAAGAGGTTTCGTATTTGGATCTTTTCCCTCTCTTCAAAAGCGAACTCAGCGTCCTTTTGGAACTCCCAAGTATGGAATTTTGCGAAAATTTGATGATATTTTAGAATTAATTTATTTTGAGTTGTCATTTTGAAACTCTAAACTCATGGCGTCACTATGAACTCTAAAATTCCAAAGTTTTCCGATTGGAACGATTTCAGAGCAATCTAAAACCACTACGTAAAATTTAATGAAAAAAATAAGGTCTAACCAGATGTCAATTTTCAGATCTTAAAGTTTTTGAGTTGAGAATTGAATTGCTCGTCCTTTAAAATCCAGAGATATGAAATTACGTGATGATCGTAATAATGTTGAGTTCTGTCTTTTCCAGCATAACCAATACTTCCATGTTAAAATAAATTAATATAGATATAAAGCGAGAAACAAATAAAGTATCTAATGCAACTATAGAAAGTTATGCAACTCACAAGGAAGAATTACGACTTTGACTCAGGCCTGATGGATGATAATAGGCGAATTGGTGGAATAAAGAAAGTAGAAGAAAACCAGAAAACGCCGAGATATCTCACGCACACGGTGTTTGTTCACCATGGCATGAGGCGGAATCAACCGAATACACCAAGCACCAGAGATGAGCGCTCTACCACTGAGCTAGCGTGGCCCCGGGAGTTACTTCAATATAAGAAGTAAAGAACTGAGATCACGAAAGTCAGATACACGTTTATGAAGAGACATTACGATGACCACCTCTATTTGAACGTGGGCCTTGGCGGCACAATGGTAAAGCTCTAACGTCTGGTGCTAAGGGTCGTTGGTTCAATCGCTACTTATGTCATGTGGGTTTTCTGATGGACAATATCACGTGCTTTGGTTTTCGTGGGGGTTCTTTCGTTTCCTCTCACTTTCTTCATTCCACCAAGTCATTTCATCTACATCAATCCGGCCTGAGTTAAACTCGTCTAAAACCCCTAAAAGTTAAATTTAAATTAAATTCTATTTAAACGTAATAGACTACCTGACATATCAAAACGCCTAAGAGGCTGCCTTGCCGCTCTGTTTAGTTTAGTTTAGTTTTTAATTTAATATTTATTGTTACACAAACATTATTAATTACCTGCACCTGAGAACTAGAAGCGCGTATATGTCACAAATTCTTGTTTTGCGTAGAACAGAAGAAAAACTACTTCTTTTCATTAAAAACTAAATGGACAAATTACATGATGCCTTAAAATAATTCGCCTTAAATTTACTGACCGATTACAATCAACTCTCGCTGCCAACCGATTACCCTAAAATGTACAGACCACCGTTTTTTCATAAAAACCGCTGACCGTACATTTTGTAGCAAAATAATATTTATAAACTCCTGCTCCTAGCTTCTAGTGGACTCTATTTGGTATATTAAGTCACTACTTTTATTAAATTTCCTAATGCGTTTATACATAAAAAGACAAAAAAAATGAATTGTCTTTTTTAAAAACGTAAAAGTAACCACAGGATCGATCCCGGGACCTCCCTATCAGCTTACAGATACATTAATCACTGAACTAAGCTGGGAGCTGCCGAAGAAGCGCTTGTCTGTGTTACTTATAGTTCACGCTCTACGCCTGCTCGAGAGCGTACCGGAAGTCTTTCCATGTGTGTTCTCGGGGCCGAGGAATGGTTCTAAGAAAATATATATTGCGTTTCACATAACCAACTAAAGTTTTGTTTTTTACCGCACAACGTTCACAATTTAACATGTTGCTATCCCATACATTACCTTTCTCAATTTTGAATTTCCAGATATCTTCAACATAAATAGTATTAGTGTATCACACTCGAAAACCACACACAACACAACCAAATTGACGCGCCATTATTACACGCAATTGTTATTCTTTCTCCAATGCGCATTCCCGACACAAGTAGTCTGACAGTAAAATGGTCTCCTACCATTATTCTAGAAATACGGTAAACCGTATAATTTTCATGGTAAGAGGCATTTATTTTCACAGTTATTGGTTACAGTGTGGATTTATTTATTTACCAGGTATATTATTAACATGTTTACAATAAGAATCGAACCATTCGTTGTTTGAGGCCTTCCTAATGTTGTACTAAACTAAATTTATCACGCTTCGGTGCAACTTGGACGCGCTTCAATCCCTGAGGTACAGATACAATTTTCGAAAAAATGTGGGAACTGCCATACTTTAAAATGTTCAAACTGTTAGATGCATATCTCAAGGTTGGACTGCAACAAACACTATTGCAATGGACACAGAATTTCAACATTGTAAAAAAAATGTTTACTTCTTAACTTGTTTCAGGACACCTAAAATAGATCCTTCCCTGCTCTTAAAATGTGAAAGCGTGAATTGATCCCGAGGCACCTCTGTGACAAGATAACACTCTTACGAATGGAGCTCTACAAAGAACACTAAATGGCGTCACGAACCTCGTTATATAAAGAGGTATGATTCATGTGTTACTTAAACCTATTATGCGAACAATGTGTACACAAAGTATATGTAAAAGTGATTGTGAAAAAATTAAGTGCAATTGCAAACTCCTCTCACTTCTCGTTGACTTTGTTATATACTTCTTTCTACAAAAAATAAGGAAAATTTTGAGATGTCTGAAAAATATACAATAAGTGTATATTACACTTTAGGCTAGTTCTTGGATAGACTTACGATTAAATAGATAGATAGATAGATAGATTGATTGATTGATTGATTGATTGACTTTGAAAATGTAGATATATTCTCGATTCCAGTTCTCGATACCTGTGATCATCGGTACTTAACCTAACTGAACTAATTTATCTTGTGAGAAAACAGAAAGTTAAACTGAAGTTTGTTAGTGTGTGTGTTTTTTTTATGAACACTGAAATTGCGACCTATGCTGATTTGTTATTATCATACAAATTTCCTGGAATTTTATTTTCTCGTGATTGGTGGGTGGTGTATCAACCCTTGTAATACATAAGTGACTACAAACTGCGTAATGAATATCATCGTTGTCAAAGGGCGTTTTCTACTGTGTCACCAAAGGTGTTCCATTTGTATTCTAACAACTAACCATTGTAATCCCTTTCTCACAAACAGTATTTATATAGTGTTAGCGTGAGGCATTATTCCATCCCTTTTCCTCTATGAAGCATGCAAATAGTTTTTATCGGTTATTTGATCCAGCCACCCACCTTCATGTGTGCATGCATGCCAGAACTTTGGGTCGCGCGCAACGAACACATACACACATATATATATAAACAATACAAGTACGTTCATGCCAACACAATAACACGCGTGTCCGACTTTCCAAGCAAGGAGAGCGTTTGATATTTCGTATTGAATATAATTTCCTATTTTGTGTCTCCGCGAAATGTTAGAAGGAAATCGAATCTCCGACCCTGAATGAGACAATGTAATAAACTCAAATTGCATCTAGTTCTTATGAATATATGTTCCAGTGGTTGCTTACAAAAATATTTGCGTATATTCTTGATCAATTGTAAATTTTCTCTATCACCATGTCTGAGAGATTTCATATTTCAAGAGATCGAAGTTTAACCACCTTCCATTTATTGTACAGTCACGGAAAAATATATTCCGTGTACACAGTAAGAAGTTTTATTTAAGTTATGGTCTAGATAAGAAAATTGTAGGATAAGTGTGACACATGTCGTCTCTCAGACATGGCAGGGCTTTAAGCATAGCTGCCTGTCTGGTCCATACATAATTATAAGTTAAATAAGAAACTGAATTCAATATTCCCGCAATCCATTTTTATGCGATTGTACCACTTTGATTTTGGTGATTTTGGTGCTCTTCGCGACTAGATATCATATTTCTAACAGAGGATGTTCAATATTGTTAAGACAAGCTACTAGACACTCTCTAACAATAAAAATCTTTCTTCTGAGAGTAATAAATCCCGTTATTAGCTCTGACGTCATTATAATAAATCGTCTAATCTGGACTCGCTCTTGTTTTCTCAGCATTACATATCTCTGAAGCACGTGTAATTTCAATGCGAGATCAAATGTTGAACATTAGAATAAAATTAAAATTAAAAACTTCTTAGTGATTGACGTCATCATCCTGATAGCTTTTCTTAACAGTGTAGATCACCCCCGCCATCTTGGTATGACCTTTCCATTGATTTACACGGGAATTGTTTTACTCATTGTATGCCCCTCGGAAGTAGAATATTGAAGTTCTGCTTTCACAAAATCTGTCTTGGTGGTTATTTTGACTCATATATAGTTTTAGTTTGTGAAGTTTCTTCAAATATATAAGTATAATGTATTATTAATAGTTTGCTATATAAATCACAATATGTTAACGGGAAATTATACTGTTCCTGTGTAAAATATTGCATTTCTATAAAGTAGCATGAGTAAAAGAGAACATGGCGATTTCAAGACAGTCTCTATATTGGTCTTACCAAGCCTTGCGAGTGAAAGTTGTTAATTTTGAAAGACTAGCAAGACCCTAAAGCTACCAATAGTAGCAAAAGTGAATTAAGTTGTCTTCTTTATATGACAACTTTACGTTTCCAAGACAAAAGACCCGGTGAAGTCCCGCCCAGGGTTCGCGATGCAAGAGAGCATTTAGGATTTTTTTAAAGAAAATGAATAAATTGGGATACACTAGAATCGAGTCCCGAAAAAAACAGATGCCTTTCTACCTTGGTCATCAAGGCAGTTGAAAGCAAGCCATTTTCAGTATCTTGACAGCACAAATTCCTATTCGTTGTTGAAGACGTACTGTAACTTATAACAGACGTTACTGAATGTGCTGCGCTGTAATGCACAATAAAACATTATTACAGTCATTGTTAGGTTTTTCTGAAGGTTTTGTGGAAAGCAACGATCTCCAACAAAAGATAGCAGCACTACCTCCGTATATGCCTAATATATTTTTATCGTTGCACAAAATTTCAATGCTGCACTTAGACATTTAAGCCTAGAGAGTTCTAACTATCCAGGGAGAAAGTTCATAACCGATTCAAGAGTTCTATCCGTGCCGATTTTATATTTTAATTTTTCTTTACTGTTGAAATCACTTGATTGTTGTGAATATCAAAACATTTGCCTAATAATAAAGATCTTTCAACAATGAACAAAAAAGAAAACTAGAAATCGGCATTGATCGAACCCTTGAAATGGTGATGCACTTTCCTCCCTCAAAGTTAGAACTCTCTGGGTTTGAATTCGTAGGAGCAGCATTGAAATTTCGTGCAACGATAAAAAATACATCGGACATGTACGGAGCTAGAGCTGCCATCTTTTGTTGCTTTACATTAAACTTTAAAAGTTCATGCCGTTTATTTTTTTCTTTCATTTGTAAGTTTATAGGAAAGGGAGGGAGGGAGGGAGAGTGCGAGATAACAGTTTAGTTCGCTGTTGCTGTTTTCGTTATGCTAGTCTGGTATCTCTGAATAAGAAGGTAACGTGTGTGGCTCAGTCAGTATGGTTTGCCTGGTTTTCGAATTGATAACTGGTCGGTTGTTCGTGGTTTCGCACTACGGATTTCTCCTCACAAGGTGTGCTCGTCCAGGGTCAATATATGGGACCTTTTAATAATATGGCTGAGTTGTCGCCGAAATAGATCTATTTCGTCCCTATCAAAAAGCTTTTTTATTTACAACACAAAATGCTTAAACATCGCTAAATAACTCTAGTTGTAAATTAGCTAGGAAATAAGTAAATTGAGTTAGTTTTCTTAGCTTTCACGTTATTTAAAAGATAATGTTGTGAGAATGGAACAGGAGAAAAAAACTGATTTGTTAGGTTTTCGTAACTTTTGCTGAGCTTAGTTTTCCCTTTTGAATGAAAAATTCTCTTTCGGTGAGATCTTTCAACTATTATGCAAAAAAGATTTAAATGCCATAAAGTTACACTTAACTAAAATTCCCATGGGAACTTTTCTCCTTAAAGATCTTTTTTAGTTCATTTGTTATCCTAATTTTTTTCTTCTTGAACTAAGTAAAAAGTAATCAGTCTGACTTTAAAAATGTCATTATCTGCATTCAGTTTCTCATTGTGACGATTTTTGTGAGTTATTGAAATCAGAATGTGTATTTTCTGTAATCTTTTTCATTAATGACATCTTTGCAATTTGTCAATATTATAGGTGATTTCGATTCTTTACTATCAACGCTTACGTTCTATGTGAACCGTTTTGGTTCATTTCTGAATGAAACAATTATTAAACTGATACTGAATTATCTAAGTTGTCTCCAGGTATTTTAGTTCATTTCTTCTAAAGAGCGAAATCAATTACGAGCAAAACATAGTTCCAACAAGAAAAATAATGGTTTTATAGATTAAACCAATCGGAACTAACCCCTCAAAAATAGAGTCGACGTCATAATTTCCCTCACTTTTTTAGGCGATGCGTTCATCCAAAGGTGTATGAATTATCTCTGGCTCATTTGTAGTTCCTGAGATATAGGACGGGTACAGACGGACAGACGGGGTAAACTGTAGAGCTTACCCTTGTATATAATGTGGCTGCCCTAAAATGCAAGCCTATATAGTGCTTGGACAAGAATCCGTTTGTAAATGGACACCTGAAAACATAATTAATGCTAGTCTATGTTTTTTTACAAATAGTTTATTATTTCCTCTTTTTTGGTTTATTTTAGCGTTCTTCGAAGTACGTTTCTTGTGTTTTATTAATAGCGTTTATGAATATCTTTATACACTGCTTAGAAATTACGCTTCCTTCAAAAACAAAGAAGCTGGTTTTGATATAATCAACAATGACTGTTTGTACCCTTAGAGACCTCATTAACCCATTTAATTTACCTCACTACAGGCTAACTTATGTAAAATATCCAGTGATATAAGCAACCCGTTAAACAACCTGGTTTATTAGTGCATTGGTCAAGATGAAACATGCTATCCTTATATTATGAGAAACTAAAGCAGATATACCTTCTATGAGCCACTGATTAACATCCAACCAACATTACCTCAGCGTTCAGCCTGTATTCATTTCGCCGTGTTCTTTTGGGTTTCCTTCCTCTTATTTGTTACGTCTCGATCTTGCCAACGGCCAATTTTCCTCAGAATCACCAGCCACGATGAAATATAGTCTTTATATTTACACCATCCGTGTACCATGATCTGCTGATCGTAGTCGTCATGATGTCATTATTGTTATAAAATCAGGTGAATCATACAGTCTGATGCGTTTTTCAGTACGCAGTCTCTCCATTCTCTGGTCGTCTAGTATCCGCTTCGACTCGTATATCTCTCAAAACATTATTTTCAAACATACCGTTCCGTATATTTTCAAATTTCTTGATATTAATGCGACGTTAGGATCTTCTATACTGAATAACATATTAATGATTTTTTATTTTTTCCGTGACCTTATTCTTGCTTGTTACATGTACTCCCAAGTATTAAATTTGTGTACTTCCTCTATGGTTTCATTCTTAATTATTGTGTTTTTATACTTTCTTCATCCTCTAGGTTTCGGCTTCTTATCATGTATTTTGCTATCTCTATGTTTACTTGTAGACTTATCTCATGCAAACTTCCACTAATATATCGGTGTTACTTTACACTACATCTTAAGAGGCCTCCGTACCTACACTGCTTCCATACGTTTGAGTTGTTATATTTACAAAGATCCTGGACAAATGACAAACAATACAATGAAATTTTTTAAAGCGGCGCAAATAATACTTTTAGATGTGTATAAAATGAACTATCTGCAATTTTGACATTATTTATTTTAGCTGAGAAATTAGAATACCCGTAATTGATGACGTCATATACCCACGCCATTATAGGGATTCTAATTGTATTCTACACAAAATTTTGTTATTGTTTGTCATTTGTTCAGGATCTTTAAAAATAGCCAACGCTCTCTCTCCAACTTTCTCTCTCTCTCTCTCTCTCTCTCTCTCTCTCTCTCTCTCTCTCTCTCTCTC